>JAQNCB010000001.1:20006721-20017052 GCA_030068295.1 Euristhmus nudiceps
GTTTCTTTTCTTTCTCAATATGTTTTTGCTGTACAGTGTCCTTGGGTGTTTTGAAAGGCGCTTTCAAATAAAATGTACTATTATTATTATTATTATTAGTAGTAGTAGTATTATTATTATTATGTAAAAACCGACATAAATGCTTCTCTGTACAGCAAGTGATTTAAACCTGAATCAAATTCCTCGTTTGTGTTCACAAATTTGGCAAATAATGCTGATGAAGCTGACTCTGTACCTTAAGTAGAGGAGCTCAAGTATCTTGGGATCTTGTTCATGAGTGATGATAGAATGGACAGATGGACCGGTACTGTAGTCAGTAGTAATGAGAGCGCTTGCATTATTCTGTTATGGTGAAGCGGGAGCTGAATTGAAAGACAAAGCTTTCGATTTGCCAGTATATCTGTGTTCCGGCCCTCACCTATGCTCCTGAGGTTTGCGTAGTGACAAAAAAAAAAAAAGAGGTCGCAGATACATGCAGCTCTAATTAGTTTCCTTTAAAGGGTGTCTGGGCTCAGCCTTAAAGATGCGGTGAGGAGATCAGACAGCTTGGGAGAACTTGGGAAAAAGTCACTTCTTCTCTGCATTGAAAGTTAAGGTTCGGGCGTCTGATTAGGATAGTTGCCTCCCTTTCGAGGTTTGCTGGGCATATCCAACTGGGAGGAGGCCACAAGGCAGACCGAGATCTTTCTGGAGGGATTATGTATATCCTGTCTGGTCAGGCAATGCCCCTGAATCCCTTGGGAGGAGCTGGAGTGTCAATGGGCAGAGGGGTGCCGGGGTTTTCTTCTTAGACCTGTTGCCTTTGAGACCTGACCTCAGGTAAGTGGCAATAATTGTATGGATACATTTTCTGATATCAGCGTTTATTTTTCAGCCTAATGAAGCTGTTCTTCACTTGTACCGACATGTTGTTTTTACATTTTAATGTTGAATGTTCCCATAAACAGCTATCAAATGTAAATTCAGCTCTTGTAATAAATTTCAGACACTTGATCTCCTTTACTTGTAATTAAATCATGAAGAAAGAAGCCATGATTATGAAACTGCTTATCAATCATCTGATCTATTACTTTTGAGAATGGAGGACAGTTCATACATTTACAGTATTTGGCAGATGCTTTTCTCCAGAGCGACTGACAATTATTTTTTATACAACTGAGCAATTGAGTTTGAAGGGCCATGCTCAAGGGCCCAGCAGTGGTGATAGAACCACTGACCTTCAGCACAGTAACCCATCACTTTATCCACTAATCCACCACTGCCCCTTCATAAGAAAGCCTATAATTCCTGAGAGATTAAGACAATGTTGAAAGTCTGCCACATATTGATGGCTCATTTCAAATCCTTTATTGTGGTTTCAAGACAAATTTACAAAAAATTGGGACACTGTCCAATAGATCTAATTATCTATTTGTCTGTCTGTCTGGTTATAGATTTTTCTTGTTGACAACATGTAGAGACACTGTAGATGAGGAGAGTACAAACATTTTCTGAAAATCATTACAAAGACTAAAAGACTGTAAGCATTTGGAGTGTATGGTGTGCATTTCAAAAACAGAAAAGGCTTTCCTGTGGTGAAAAGATATTGGAGCCAATACAACATCAAATACACTTCAAGTCTATTTTCTAAATTTTCAAATTTTCTGTGACAAGAAGAACTTCATGCTGACAGAAACTTGCAGTCCCACATCCTACTAAAGTTCTTGACTTGCCTAAAGACTGTACAAAACATCATTGAATGTGTTACTGAGAGCCTCAATTTAGATTGATGCTGCTGGCTACACTAGTGAACTCATATCATTCTTGACTGTGTGTTCAAACAGATCACAGAGACTGGTAACATATAGTTAATCAATATTGCTAAAGGCACACATCTTGAAAAACTTAATAAAGTCAATAAATTGTGTGTACTGAGTGTTGAGGGATAAAACCAGCTCCAGTAGAAAGCAAATGAAAACCATTGCAATAGTATAGAGAAGTGTACACAGGAGTACCCAGCACTGAGAGGGCGAGCAACAGTACATTCAAAAGATTATACATGAATTATTATTTCTCTGCATAGTTTCATCTCAATCTCCTTTGGCTATCAGCTTGCTTTAGACCCCCCCAACAACAAAAAAGATAATTCATTCATTTATTTGCTGCATCACTTAATCCTTCTATGGTTGCGGGGAAGCTGCATCCTATATAAGCCAAGTCTGGTCCAACATGAACACTTGGCACCATCACAAGACAACACCTACACTCACGCCTAGGAGCATTTTGGAACAGACAGTTCCAACATGTGCATGTCTTTGGACTGTGGGATGGAACCTTGATCCGGACTTGAACTCAAGGCGTTCTTGCTGTGAAGAGATTGTCCTAACCACTAAACCAACATGCTGCCCTGCTTTATAATTTGCCACCAAATTTGCAAATCTAGACTGTGCAGTTCCCCCCAATTTTATTTACAGCACTGTTCAAGCTTAGTGAAATCGGATGTTAAGTAGTAATGGACTGCAATCTTCAAGTCAGTCCATTGATTTTTAATAATCTTGAAGCCTGAACTCAGACTAGGCCACACAAGGATATTGACCTTTTTCTCCTTCTAGCACTGTGTGGTCAACTTCAGGTCATTGTCATGTAGGAAGGTGACCCTGACAACTTTCTGGCAAAGAACAGCAGTCCCTGCTTCAAAGAAACCTTGCCACAGAAGGGAGCTACTACCTCACAGCTTTACTTAGGCATGGTGTTCTTTGGGTCGTAAACTGTATTGTATTTCTGCCAGGTATAACATTTGGTGTTAGGGTGAAATATTTAGATTTTGTCCTCATCTGATCATAAAGCTTCAGTTCCACATAGCCAGAATTACTTAATAGTTCATGACGGAAATGCCATCCCTAGGTCAACCGGCATTATCCTGCAAGTGTTCCACACACTCCCATCAGAATGCGAGAACTATGGGGTGACCTTGAGAATCGGGAGGGTATGGATCCCATTCATGGAAGGTTTGGTCATGTTAAAAAATCGATTTAACGCTAGATCAGTTGAACTGTTCCAATCATGTAGGCATCGATGGCCTACTAGATGCTTCAGATTTCCATGGTGGTAAAAATATGCATGGAACAATGACTGATGTGTATGCATCGTATTTTTTTTTTTTTTTTCAGTAGAAATGACAGCTTTTTTATAATAGTGTGAAATAATATTAACAATGAAGCTGAATGTTACCTGCACCTGAATTTTGATATACTGTATTAATCCCACAAGGGAAATTATTACCTCTGAATTCAAGCCATCCAACATGAACACACACATCCTTTCAGAGCAGTTAGCTGCCACACACATTGGGGGCACAGTGCCTTGCTCAGGGGCACCACAGCCATGAATGTGAAAGAAGGAGCTCACTACCCCACCACCACACATTTTTCCTGCTGGATTGGGACTCAAACCTGCAATCTTTATGCCCCAAAGCCATTTCTCTTACCAGTAGGCTATGGCTACCCCAATGAAGCATGCATTGTTTGATTAACGTAAATCCAAGCATCCATTAGCTATACCAATTATTCTTTAGTTGCAAAGGGGAAGCTGGAGCCAAACCCAGCTGACTTTGGCTGATTTTGCGTGAGGGGTATTGTGCACCTTTGTCAGTCCATTGCAGGGCTAAAACAGAAAAATACTCACACCTGTGGGCAAATTAGAGTAGCCAATTGACCTGATATGCAAGTATTTTGATTGTGGGAGGAAACCAAAGCATACTGAGGAAGCTTATGCAAACACGGGGAGAACATGCGAACTCCACACAGAAAGGCATGAAATTTAAAGCCACTGTGAAAAAGCCACTCATAAAAAGTACATTGCATATAAATATTTTGAAATAATTTTATTACCATAGCAAAGTGGGGTGTGTATTTGTATATTTAATCAGGAAAACTTTTTAAACATTGTCAACAATATCCTAATTTATGATTATGAAGCACATTTCATAGTTAAACAGTTCTACGGTATTAAAATCTCCTAATTCTATTTTTTTTGCAGCATGAATAATGCTTCACTTGACAGAATGATGTAACATCAGAAGATGCTAGAATCCACAAGCAGACCTTTTCAGACACTATAAGGATTTTGAGCTTTGTGTGTTATTTAATCACACCTAAGCAGCACTTATACTTTCTTTTGTCCTTCCTCTAGTTCTTCTTAGCAATTGAGAGCTGCTTGATGAATGTGTTTAATAACGTCAGGAAACGAGAGCACTTACATAGCTCATTAATCTGGTTAGAGGTGAAAAAAGAGCCAAGGTTTCCAAATTAAGACGATTTGGCTGCGGTTTTCTCAAGAGCTTTTTCCAGATACATGGAGACAAATTAGAATAGTAGAGGGTAGCTAGATTTAGAATATCTTCAGCATAGAAGGTGCTTTTCTTTTCTAATATAAAAGGGGTTATTAGAGATCTTCAGGGGCATAGGAGGATAACATGCATAGTGGTCCTCTGTCCTGTATATGGTCTTATTGCCAAATATACAAAAAGAAAGGGGAAAAAATAATTTGACATGGCATTAATGCCATAAATTATCATTAGCTGAAGCTACATCATCAACAGAAAAAGAGGTGGAATTAAAGTGAATCAGTACAATAGTGTATGTTAATAAACTATTATAGTATGTTTCGAGAGAGTTGTACTGAACATGTGATTTGGTCACATGTTTGAGACCACAGGTTAACTGCAGTAGCTAATCGCAGCTATGCTAATAGTTAGTACAATATTTAGTGTGACATTGAGTTTACTTGGCAGTTCTGTAAACAAGAAAGTAATATTGAAGAAGTGGCATTTAGGATAGCGCATGATGGGGTTTTTTTTCTGGTTCCAAAGAAGCCACACTTCCTGTAATACCTCACAGTATGGTCGTGGTCATGCTGGGCTTTCAGTAAAACGAATGTCTTTTATTTTCCTTTTTTGGCTTTCATATTTTAAGTCACAGGTCATATTTCTGAACATTTTAAATTGTCAGCTCTGCTGACATGTTGCTAAGATTCAAGATTCAAGAGTTTTATTGTCACCAGCAAGAAACTACATTAAGCAATTACTGGCAGTGAAATGCTTAAGACTACTAAGACTACTATAGTTAGTAGGAGTAGTCAAACTTGGGATTGTGGAGTGAAATACACCCAAAAACATCTCAGTAATGCTACGTCTAATATCAGCATTCCTGGAATGTCACTCAAGAAATCCAGTAAGTGTACTGGAATTAACATCAAGTCATAACCATCAAGACAACCTTATGACATTTTGATTTTCGTGCCCTTTTGTATCCTCTACCAGTTACTGCAGTTTAACCTACAGTGATAAAGCTGATTTATGTACACCAATGCTTGAAACTTGTTGAGAGCACCATGGTCCCTCACCTGAATATTTTCATTCATTCATTCCTTCTTAGAACTATAACTATTATAAAATAACTATTAATTGCACTATACTCATAATATTCATCATACAACCTGGTATGAAGCTCAAAATTAGAGTTAGCGGCTTTCCATAATAGTTTTTAAAAACTTGTTCACAAAATCAAACAACTGTAATTCTGATGCACCTCCACCTGGGAATTCAGGTGAATTCAGAGGTTCAGAAGAAACCATGTTTTTACCTGTTCTAATTAAAGGAACTCCCCCAGTGTCAGGTCCCACCCTGAGAGACTGCATCCCTCTGCCTCAGTATTTAGAATATAGGCAGGATTAACCACTCTCAGACACATGCTCATACTCACAAGCCTGCTTCGACTCCACTATTTCTATGAACAACAATGTGGGTGCGCTAAAACTCCTCGTTATTGTAACATCTGTGGAATACTATACTTAGGCTTCATTTGTCAAAGTGTAAATCACCAAAGTTTCCATAAAGTTTGCCGTTAAATGCTGTATTGCCCTCCGACGTGTGCGCACCAGAATTTCTTTGGACACACACACACACACACACACACACACACACACACACACACACACACACACACACACACACAAAGGTCCTGACAGCAGGAAATATGGAGGAAACTGGTGTTCATTTACTACCTTTGTGTTCAGATTCCAAAGAACAGCGTAATGGCATATTTTTGTTTATGATCAGTAAAGTGAAGCAAAGCGTTGTGGCATTTGGTTCAGGTTGAATTTAGGCACAGCAGCAACATAAAAGAACAGTGGTTAAGAAATAAGAACAGAAAAGATGGATGAACACCTGTTTGCAATTTTGCAAACAGAAACTCCATGGCCCGGCTGGCTCAGACTTGGGTAGTTTTAAGATAAATCCGCATAAATCCAGAGTATAAATGCAGAAGCAATGAAAGCGGCAAGCCAGCATCAGTTCATTCTTGACATCGAGCCAGCAGAACATGAGAGAGTCCACACGAAAGAAAAATGCAATCAATTATTTTTCCGTTTCCAGTTTCACAAGGTCCATCTAGTCAATCTGGTTTATATGTGTCATGTATTAGAGCTGAGATTTGCAACATAAGATTCCCTTATTATGTTCTCATGTATTATCTTTACTATGAGATAAATGATTAGAAAGACCTCACTGGGGGGGAACCTCAACCCATTCACTCATACTGGCCATTCATTTTTTTCCCCTTAAAGTTGCGTCTGTTTACAATTAAAGCTGGAAATGGAAGAAGTTGTTCAGGGATATTGACCAAGTATCCAGTGTTAAGATATACGCAGGAAAATTGCACATGTAAAAGCATGAATGCTTAGCTCTGCATTTTTATATTTAATCAACATGTATTGCTTGAATTCATCTCACCTGTGTGAGAGAAATAAAATAAAACAATGTGGTGTTTTAATGTGTAATGATTTATCAGACATTTTAGCTAATGACCTCTTGTTAGGACAAGTTTAAAAGTAGAAGTTCACCTCTATTTTCCTCTTTTTCCTTCCAGCCAGGTACCTGGTTCCTGAATACCTCCAGCAAGACACATATTTTTGGCTGTTTATTAGTTTGGTATGTGTGAGTCTCTTTCCTTTTGCTGTACCTGCTTTGAATTTGATGCAGATATCCTCTTACTAAACCACACAGACCTCTGTTGTCCTGATATATAGCCGGGAGCTTATTCCATTCTTGACCTTGAGAAATATCAAAGAGCTTGCGCTAGTCTTCCTCAGATTTTCCCCTCCTTCACCTATTTTTTCCAAGGATGAGACTGTTTTTGTGGCCCACCTAAACTCTTAAGCTTTCTCTTGGCAGTGTGCGAGCTGGTGTGAGGGCATATGCCTGCTCCTCTTGCTGCTAAAAGTATGACTTAAAAATATGTGTGAATTTTACAAATCTCCCTTTATTAATAATAAAACAATTAAATTACAAATTAGTGAGCTAAATTGCATTAAGGTACTGATGTTTATTTGTGACCCAGATACTTTTGTGCACAAAGATATATAAAATCAGAAGAAGTCTGAAGAGAATGCCACAATTACATTAGTATAAAGTTTTCATCGAAGGTCGCTGAACTTTATGTATTGGGAATTGTAATGATCGTATGAAAGGTGAGGTGGGGATTGGCGGTGGCATGCCTACAGGGCAGCAGCTGGCAAGGCTGACATGGTAGACACGCAGGGTTGCACATAGTGTACATTTCTGCTGCTGGAGAGGAACTGAGGCAGGGCATTGCACTCTCTGAGTGATAAGAGCAATGGAACAGTGCCTCTGATTGTGCACCTAAAGCTGTACGGCTGAGTGAGAAGCCGTGCAGGAATGCACACAGTCGTCTCAGTAATGAAAACAACAGTTTTTGCCTTGAGTGTCTCATTTTTACCCTGAATATCTCCTTGATAATTTGGGTGCCGCTATAGACAGAACTTCAGTTCTTTTCCTCAATCTATATAATGTTATTGCCAATTACTATTATCAACGCTACATGTTTACATAGATTACAATGAGATAAAGGAGCTATAAAGACCATTGTATAATGATTTGTACTTACAGGCCCTTTTCCTGTATTTTGGAATGAAAGAAAGAAAACGTTAAAAAATGGGAAGTTTTTTCTGCTTTACATTCAGAGAGACAGAAATCTAACTTTATTAATCCAACTACTTATCACAAAGGCCTGATGTGTTCATCTTTGTACAAATATTTATATTCCTTTAGCATGTAAACCTCTGTTTTTCCCCATGACAGCAAGCTTAAGATTACAAGCCACATAAAGGGTTCTTTCAAAGTGTGTAAAGCACAAACACAGATAAGACCTTAAAGATAAAACTGTATATGTTTTTTACAATGAGATTCCAGAGAACAATTTTACAAGTAAGGTATAAACATGTGATAAAAAGAAAAAGAAGTGGTTTTATCTTTGCCATCCAACACCTCTGTCCCATGTGTATAATAATTTAAAATGCCCGAGATGTTTTTTAAAGACTAAATACATTACGACTATTAAATATTGTCTTTATTCCGTTAAAGTACCACTCTGATTCATCATAAACAGTTGTGGTTTTGCCGTACCACTTTATAAAATATAATTGAAAAATAAGGTAAAAGCAGAAGATAAAAGGACAGAAGAGCAGAAACTGAGCCTCAGCATATCAAGTCAGCCTATCAGGGACTAGTGTTTATCCCAGAGAAGTGTGGGGAAATAGGGGAATATGGGCATAGTGGAGCAGAGTATCAGTCACAGCAATGCACTGGTTCACAATGCAGAGATTTAGAAAACAAGAAGGAGGCAATATTTTATTTATTCAGTCATTGGTGCTCTGGTTCTCATTACAGTTTTAGCAGCTCTAAAACAGGGGGGAAAATACAAAATATTTCTACAGCACCTTAATTTCACTCAAGAGAATCTAGTAAAATGTTTAATGAAATAAAACAAATAATTTACAGTTTATTTTTACAATTTATGTCTCATCCAATTCCTGGGCTGATAGCATGCCTGCCTAGAACAGCTGGTGACCCTGACATGCTACTTCACAGTCAGTTCCACTGATAGCGGTGATTGGTGAATGTTCACCCTCATGTTCTCAAGTATAACTGCTTAGGTTCAAAGCAGCAGCAGAGGCAGCTGTGGAGATAAATTTAGGTAAACTCTGAGAGAGGCCAGTCCACACAGAGAGCAAACCCAAAAGGTACAGTTTGCAACAGGTACAAAACAATTTTGGATCTGTTGCAACTTTGCCCAATATGTTTATAGAAGCATAGGCAAAAGAGCATAGCGAGATGAAGATGATGAGGAGTTTGATAAGGGCCTCAAAATCCACCTCATACCTATACGGGTACAGCTATCCTCCATCTGCTTTAGCTCTTAATTCTCTTGACAACGATTTAGGCAATTAAACTGAAAACGTAAGGCTTCTAAAGCCGCCCTCTGTGCATTCACATGGTTGCTATAATATTCCGACTATGGGACAAATGGATGATGGAGTATTTGCAAACTAAATGAATAAATAAATCCTCTGTCATATAACTATTTTCTGCTCTTTCTTTTTATTTCTCCTGTCATGGAGAATTTTTATATTTTGTAAATGCTTTGCTAGTGGAAACAATGCTGAACTCTCGAGCACAAACATGCATACATTTTGCTTTCCCTAGTCAGCCATATTTACTACCAGTTACTAAGCTTTTAACTCGTTAGCGCTACAAAATTGCTCTCACCTTCCTCTTGTGCTGTCCGTTGCATCTGATCCACTGAATTTGGGAAAATATGACATTCACAGTCATATTTATATATTATATTCTATTCTATTCACATTCATATTTTTATTCTATTTTTATTCTATTTTATTTTATCATATTATCTTATTCTATTCTATTTAGTTTGATTGCAATTGTTGTGTTTCTTTGCACTGTTTGGGAACTTGAGATTTAAGCATTTCACTGCCAGTAATTGCTTCACGGAATTCTTGCCTGTGACAATAAACTCTTGAATCTTGAATCTTGAATCATTAGTGTGGCTGAGTAATTTTCCCCTCACCATTCTGATGGAGACTACCGGTACTCAATTTACTGGATTCCATTATGCGATACTGTTACTGAAATCGAGTTTTTCAGCCTGTATTCTCTCTAGGCCAGGTTCCCCTACTGCATTTTTTGACAAGACCATAATATACATCCCATAACATTTAACCAGGATGGGTCTGAATCTATCTACACCTGCAGTAGTAGTTCAGGGGTTTTCCTACTTTATACTGCACACTGAGCCTCCTACATTATAGATTCCTCAACTCTGAACTCATTGGTTTTTTTATATTGGCTCTACAATGTCGTGGTGACACTGGTGCTGATTTCATAAACACAAAGCCAGCTTGCCAGCGGTGGCCTGGTGGTAAGGTGCTGGATTGCTGATCCCAGGGTTGGGGGTTCAAGCCCCACTGTCAACAGT
>JAQNCB010000001.1:20058921-20070398 GCA_030068295.1 Euristhmus nudiceps
TGTAATTATTTTCTGTATAAAAATTAAATTTGGTGTTCAAAAAGTATTTTTTCAAACTTGAGTCTTGAAAAAGAGGGAGTCGTCTTATAATCAGGGTCGTCTTATATTCGGGCCAATACGGTATTAACATGTGATTCACAGCAATTGTTATGCCTTCATGGTGAATCAAGAACTTGAGTATCAGTTTACACTTAATAAATAATAAATAAATAATAAAAAGAATCTCCTGTTTATTGATATGTCAAAAGGGGCGAGGGTCTTGCAATCTCTGATTGTCTTGTTTGAAGCTGCAAATAGATTATTCATTTACCATTCCATTGTAATTGCTTGTTTTATTAGTGAAGGGAGACAAAGGCCCACGCAAAGGAGAGCGGAGAAATCGCAACAATCGAAAGGAGAAAACTAACAGCGAGGGCCGTCGAGAGCGGAAACGAGAGAGAGAGCGGGAGAGGGAGCTGGTCACACGGGAGGACGACAACAGGAACAAAACAGAACAGCGTCGCAAAAGGACCCACAGCAGAGACGCTATAGTCGAATAAGAGGGAGCTACACGGTGATCATCTAAAATCTACCCTCCGCTGGTTCTCTCACCCTTCTGCCCCTCCTCCCTTTCAAGGAGTGCTGCTGCTACCTGTATAATTTAAATGTATACTGTATATGCACAAGAGAAAGGAGGCACTGAACAGACAAGTGACATGAACAGTGAAGCTAACCCTTTTTCCTTCTGGCTTCACACCTTCAAACATCATCTGTTAATCATGTGGCATCCTTCTCATGCAGAGGAGTCTGTAACGGAGTTGGGATGGTGTTGATCTCACCGTAGTGGAGTGGGACCTTTCTAAAACAGCAGGCTGATGATATGTTGACCCAGATGCTGCTCTGGTCCAGCATCGCTTTGTGGTTTGAATGTAGATTTGTGTGACTATGTAGACTTCTTGTTGTATAAACATCTTTTTTTTGGCTGAGTAAATTAAAGGCAAGCGTGCTTGCAAGTGTCATGGACGTTGCTGTTTGAAAAAGCTACGACTGCATGATGGACTGGTACAAATCTACCAGACAAGAGGACAGGATGTGGTTTTACTGGATAAAAAGGTTATAGTTCTCCATGCAATTTTTTTTTTGTATTAATCTATATTGTGTTCTTTAAATAAGAGAGACGTTGACCTGTCTGTAGTCGCAGAATCCAAGCTTTCAACTAAGCCATCTGCCCAGAAACCAAAAGCACCTGTATGTTCAATAAATAATGACGTTTGTATGTTTTTGTTTTCTATAGTTTCCTTGTTGTTGTTGTTCTATTCATGGGAAATAAGGAAAGTATGTATATAAATATTTGTAGAAATTACCTTGACATGCCGCACTTTATTCGCAGTAGCATGGTGAGATCCTTATTCAACCGCAACTCAGAAAAAGGTGGGATGGTATGGAAAAATCTAAATAAAAAGAAGTACGCAGTGATTTCTATATTTACTCTGACTTGTATTTCATTACAGACACTTTAAACCCAAGATATTTTATATTTTGTCTGCTCAATTTAATTTCAGCTGTTAATACGCATCCATTTCTGGTTTCAAGTCAGGCAACACCTTCTAAAAAAATTAATAAATAAATGTTTCTTTTTTTTTTTTTTTTTTTTTTTAAGTAAAGGAAATTTAGAGCTAGTAATAGCGAGGTAACAATTAAACGAGGATGTGATTTGAGGCTGGTGATGTAATCAGGTGACTGTAATCATGATTTGGTTCTAAAGCAGTATCTGAGAACAACCTACTCTGTCTCCGAAATTGCTCATTCATTCATTTCCCCCTTTTCAACACATAGAAGTTTAAATTTAGAGGATTATACCATGAGCTCAGTAGAGTAGAGTGTTAAAGCGGTTTCGGACACTACCCCTCGGCGCTGTTATTTACATAACGATGATGTACAATTAAAATGTGACATGTCAACATCCATAAGAACGCTCTTTTTAAATTTTTGGATCAACTTCTCTTACTCCATTATTTTGACTCTAGAACTGCTGAATTTGTCCAGCGCCTTCTGTCATAATTAAAAACACAATGCATGATGGTATATATTGCTTAGTGACCTTCAGTTGTAGACTACTTTTCATAATGTGTTATGGGATATATTGTGTCAACTATATAGTGTATAATTCTCATGTAATCATTATACATTCGGACAAAATGGTGCGCGCAATACACCACTACATATTGGTGTGCTCACTATATAGTGCAATGTATAGGAAGTAGTGAGTGATTTCAGACACAGGCTAATCTTTGAGAGTGGGTCTGGTGGTGTCGTGGTTAGGGTGCTGGGCTTATGATCAGGAGGTTATGGGTTGGAATCTTGGTGAGACCCCCACTATGCTAAGACCTCTGGGTAAGGTCTGAACTGCATGTGTGCCTCTGTTCACCCAGCAGTATAAATGGGTACCAGTAAAAATACTGGGAAGGTAACCTGTGATGTACTAGTGTCCCATCCAGGAGGAGTTGAACTAGTCACTTCACACTACAGAAACCGGGCATAAGCACTGACACTGATGAGCCTCTAGGCTCGGGTGTAAAAGCCCACAGAACTTACCTAATCTTTCAGCAACAAAGTGCCTCCAGTTTGTTAATTATTAAAATTATTGCGATGTTTCAAAACAATGTTCCCTCAAAGAAGGTCAAGATTGGGTGTGAACATTTCACTCCTGTGGCACATCACATCATTAAATAACTCAAGGAATCTGCAGGAATCGTGGTGGGTAAAGGGAAATGGTGCGAGACTAAACCGAGCACTCTCTGATCCTTCAGATGGGAATCCATCAAGAATCATCACTGATCTACAGCTGGTATAAGCCCATGGGCTGGGGGTTACTTTTACAAACTTTTGTCAATCGCTACAATACAGAGATACATGCACATACGCCGATTAAAACCTAACTCTGAAGGGAATTGTTCTCAACTTCACTGGGATGGAACACCACAGAGAGCAAACGTGAACTGTGTGTGTGAACATCACATAAATCAGTTTTCCATGTTTTTTTTTTTCGTTTTTATTTTTTCAAATGGAAGACATGGATGCCATGTCACCAAAACCCTTGAAGGTCATACACTCTGTTACCAGTACCGAGTCTAAAAGCTGGGATGTGGCATGATAAGGGTTTGTATCATTGGCAAAGGTAACTTACAGTACTGTGGTGGCAGCAGTAAAACAAAAACGGTACGAGATTTTGAAGCAACGTCTTTTTCAGGGTCACCCATGGATATATCAACAAGATGAGACCACAACACCTTCTGAACATATTACAAAACAATGACTGCAGAAGAAAAGGGTGTAGGTGATGGAATTGTGTTGACCTGACCTGTTCTGACCTGTCCCCATCCCCATTATCCTGAGAATGTGTGGTGAACGCTGAAATGATAAATATATGACAATGGCCCTGTACTGTTATACCTTAAGACCTGTTTGTGAGAAAATGGGACAAAATAACATCTGAGATGCTTTACTGTCTCAAGGTTTTTGAAACGGGTTTACATGAAGTAAAGCATTAAATAACATGCTATTGTATTGTTTTGAGTGCAGTATAGCTCAAAAGTTATTTAGAAATTATTGTTTCTAGTTCTACTTTCAATTTCAACATACTATCTCTTTTTCTGATTTGGGGATGTACATTTTTGATATGTACAGTAAATGCTCAAAAATGTTTCATACATATCAGCCATAATTTTAAAACCACTGATAAATGAACAGCATTGATTTTCTCATTACAGTGTCACCTGTTAAAGAGTGAGATGAATTGTGCAGCAACAGTTGGTCAGTTCTCTTAGCTGTTGTGTTTTACGTAGGAAATATGGGCACAGGTTAGAGTCTGAACATTTCTGAAAAGCAACAAATTGTGATAGGATGATGACTAGGCCTATTCATCTTCAAAATGGCAGGTCTTGTGAATTATTTCTGATATACAGTGCTAAGTACCAACCAAAAGTGGTCCAAAGAAGGACAACTGATGACCCAATGACGGGGTCATGGGTGCCCAGGACTCGCTGTTGCATGTTGGGAATGAAAGCTAACCTGTCAGGTCCAAACCCACTGAAGAGCTACTGTAGCACAAATTGATAAAAAAAATAATAATCATCATAATAAAATTACTGCTCCCCCAGTGCAGCTAACTGGGTTATCAAAGGCCGACCATGTCTCTCACTGTCTGTGGTGAGAGGCCTGTGAAAGAACCATTGTTGACTTTCGTAAAGAGAAGGCTGCATTGCCATCAGCATGTTTCTGCCCTGCGATGGCCTGGTGTGCTGTCCAAGGTAAACTCTGCCCTTGCCTAGAGTCGGCTGAGATGGGTGTCAGCTTCCCTGCGACCCTAATTAGGATTAAGCAGTTCATAAAATGATTGAATGAATGCTAGCTATGATAGAAATTTGTCAGAACACTCATTACAGATTTCTGTATATGGGGATATGCTGCTAAATCATGTTTGTCCCATCATTTGGACAGCTAAATGTGTGTTAGTTGCTTACCTAGGGAGGAAATGGCTCCAGGATGTACTGGAGGAAGAAGCCAGTTGGGGCAGTATGATGTTTGGAGACCTTGGACCCTGGTATTTATGTGGATATTATGTCGACAAGTAATACCTATATAGATATAGACCAAATGTTACAGACCAAATTCACCCCTTCATGGCAATGTATACAGTGGTCAACTTTTCAGGAATGGATTTAGAAACTTGTTACAGAATTCAAGGTGTTGACTTGGCCTCCATATTCCCATGATCTCCATCTGATCAAGCATCTGTGGGAGGTGTTGGACAAAAAAGTCCTGTCTGTGGAGGCCCCGCCTTGTGACTTACAGAAAGCATCTGATGCTAATGCCATGGTGTAAGATGCCACACATACCTTCAGAGGTTTTGTGGAGTCCATGCCTTAAAGGGTAAGAGCTGTTTTACGGAACAAGAGGGAGCTACATAATATTAGGCAGGACTTTTCAATGGTATGACTGATTAGTGTACAGTATCCCTACTAGTAGATCTTTAGGGGAGTGGCTAAATGAGAGCTTAACCTCTGTTTAATATAATCATACTTCGAATGCCTGACATTCACATTACTTGGGAGTATCATAAATCAGCAAAGCGGTCTAGATTGTAGCTACATTCCGATGTGAGACAGCCATTTAAAAAATGACCCATATTTACATATCAGTAAAAGTAAAAAAATGAAATACTTAATAGGGCTGTGGTGGTCTGGGGGTAGGGTGCTGGATTACTGATCCCAAGATCTGTGGTTCAAGCCCCACTATCAATGGGTTATTACTGCTGTCCCCTCAGTGCAGCTAACTGGGTTATCAAAGACCGGCCATGTCTCTCACGGTCTGTAGTGAGAGGCATGTAAAAGAACCACTGCTGACTTTCGTAAAGAGTATCTGCATAGCCGTCAGAGTGTATCTGCCTAGCATTGACCTGGCTAGTTGTCCAGGGTGTACTCTGCCTCTTGCCCAGAGTTGGCTAAGACGGGTGCCAGCCTCCCCATGACCCGAAAAAGGATTAAATGGTTCAGAAATTGAAAGAATGAATGAAATGCTTAAAATAAGACATGGTTTAAAACCCCCAACAATAAACAAAAGTAAAAAGAGAGAAAATGTAAACATTCGGAAACCACTGAAACAATACTGAAATACAAATGCTTCATAGACAGTGAATCAAAAATAATCAGAAACCAAACAAGCCATGGTGAACAGAGATAATTTCATGGCTTGTTCCTCATGTGTGTCTACACAATTTAAAATATCATGTTTCTTACAAACTTTAAGTACATATCGAAGCAAAACTGTCATAGTGTAACAACACCATCAATAATAATGATCATCATAACAGCAATAATAATCATAATCATAACTGTAAAAGAACCCTGCGATGGCCTGCCAATCTGTCGTGGGTGTACCTCGCCCTCACCCAGAGTTGGCTGAGATGGGCGCCAGCCTCCCCACGACCTGGATTAAGCGGTTCAAAAATGAATGAATAAATGGACTGTAAAAGAAATTGACAGAGTATTCCCTAATAAAGGAGACAGGACCCATTTTTACTGTACATGTTTTTTTCCCTCCAGCTGTTGTTTTCCTAATAAGTCAAAAAGCATAAATGAATAGGTACATCTTAACATAATAGGCACAGCAATGCAAATCCACCAAATAAGTACCTAAATAGTTTAAAAAAAAAAAACATAAAAGTAGTTTAAAAAATGTAATATCACAAACTGTAATCAAACCAGCACTGATACAAACACAGTGAAAATTACAGGGGGAATAATATGTTATTTCCAGCGTCTTTGTGACACGTGATTGTGTTACAAATAAATGTTGATGAAATCTTTAATGATGTCCCATGGTGTAGATGAAAACAAGTCCAAACATAAGAGGTGAGGGGTTTGTCATTTCCACCTTATTCTCTGTAAATGGAACAACAGGCACATTTCAACTTGGAGCGTCTTCAGCTGTGTCCTCCTAGTAGAGTTCAGACCATGGAATATTCTTTATTCGGTTTAACACTGGCAGGAATAAAACTGGCAGCATCAGAAATAAATTGCCACCGCCCAATAATCAAATCACAAATATGAAAACTTTTTTGATTCAAGACAGAAGAGGCCTTAAAATAAATCTGTGCTCAAATGAAGTGCAAGCACCATGAAGTGCAAAAATAGAACAAAACCAAATTTTTCGTCGTCGTTTGTCTCAGTTGGCAGACTGTGTATAAAGAAAGTAAATAATTCAGCAGGAATGTAGCTTTGGCCCATTCCATATCAACAAATCTTTGTCCAAACCACACTGTATGCAATAGTATGTAACATTATATAATACTATTCAGCTAATAATCATGTTTATCAGAAGCCATTTCGTCCTGCTAAAAAAGGAACCAGACCTTGGAACACTGGCTCCACCAGTCCATCACCAAGCACCATACACACACATTCAGCTATTTACCATAACGTACTGACATATGTTTGGGAGGTCAGTGGAAACACAGTACAATATAGTCAGTAATCTGGATTGTGCACCCTGGAGTTGTCATATTGAAATATTACACGCTACATCAGCAGTTAACTGTTCCTCTCAATCTGATATTAAGATATTAGCATCCAAATAAGTCGTAGCAAAAATAATAATAGCTGCCTAACAAGTGTAAAGTAATGTTGTTAGTGTATTAATTTCATTCTTTCCTCTGAGTGATTATGTTATTTGAGAACAGCACCATCTATTTTACACATTTGTGGGATACATAAAAAACTATTCAACCCTTAGGATTGGAACTAAAACACCCCAGCAAGGCACATACACACACACGCACACACGCACGCACACACGCACACACACACGCACGCACACACACACGCACACACGCACGCACGCACACACACTGAATGAGTCTGTATGCACTGTCCATTCATCAGGACTAAGGTGAATCATTGCATTTTTTTTTGCAAGGGGTGGCTATAAGAGCACTTTCATTGACAAAAATTACTTTCAGAGCTTTGTTTGAACTATACAGTAGTATATCTCTGCCAAGCCAAAAGAAAGGAAAATGGATCGATACCAGATGAAATGTTTACTGCTATACCAAAATTTATTTCTTGTATAGCTTTTCATTCTTATATTTCTTATAACAATATCCTATTCATCTTGTGAGTTGTATATATTGTGAGACTCATGTTTGAATGAAGTAAGTGCCTGTGGAGAGCAGATACACTGAGGAATATGTCTCATTTACACAATCTGGTCAAGTTCTATTCCTCATGGTTGGGTTGAAACATGAGGAGAGTCTGCAGTTATTACCAGCATATTGGTATTGTTACAAGAAAACATTTCTTGTTGTAATGTGAGACTTGTTATGCTGATAAACCATGAAAAACATTTTTATTACAAATTTTTCACATAATGCGAAATGATATTGACCCATTTTCCTTTTTATGGGATGACAACAATAGAGACTTCCTTCCAGCCAAAAACTTCACACTATAGCATGGAGCGTAACATGAAATTCAGTCAAATCATAAAGCACTAACACTTTACCACAAATACGATAACCATGTAGCAAATGCAAACATAACTGCTTGATATTTGCAGGCATTCATGCAGTGAGACACAGAGGAATCTGCACGATGCAGATGTTTAAAGCGAGGTAAGTAAATTCGAAGTGAATTCACAGTATAGTGAACTCCATCTGGAAATCCTTCACACTGTAGAAATTCAGTCTTTTATCAATATATTCTTCACCTCCCCTCCTGGGAAGGGCAAAGCACTGTAAAGCAGAAAAGTATTGATCAGCTATATGCACTGACCTATTATTCTGACTAATGCATCAAGCATATAGCATCAAGAAAAACCTTGAATTACAAAGGCTAAGACTGACAAAGAAATAATATGATATTCAGTGGCATTCACAATTAATTTTAAAAAATACTTATAATGAATTCACTTTTAGCAACATTGTTGGCCGATGCTCACTTTTGCTGTATTAATCCCGCAAGCAAAACTTTGATTTCTGCATTTAATTCAACTAAAGTGAGCACACAAACAGAGCAGTGCGCTGCCACACACTGCAATGCGCAGAGAGCAGTTGGGGGTTTGGTCAAGGGCACTTCATCCATGAAGGTGTAGAAAGGGAAAATACAGCTCACGCCGCCGGCTCTGGAATCGAACCAATGACCTTTTGGTCCCAAAGCCACTTCTCTCACCATTAGGCCATGGCTGCCCCTTTCTATGCTTTCAGTGCTTTACTCTGTCCAGTCTGTCTGCTCAAGCACATCAGCTTCCATAAGCTTTCATGCTAATACTGCCAACATGCCAATACCGTTATGCTTTTCATCCTGTTGCTTAGTAACTTGTCGAGCCAGGTTTCTGCTATAACACAACTATGTTTATGGTATGCTTTCGGGAACTTTGAGTACAGTGTATGATGTGATAAACATTTCTACACTGTATAATGCTTTAACGGTAAACATTGTCACAAAGCAGCTATACAGAAATATACACACACATTCCTAGCATAAATTTTTACATCTATGAATGTATAAATTTAGCCTGTGTGGTGCTTTGGCATAGTGGTTAAAATGTCCATCTCACAGAAAATAGTCCTGGGCTTAAGTCCCAGGCTTGGGAAGGGCATTTCTGTATGGAGTTTGCATGTTCTCCTCATGCTTACATGGGTTTTCTTGGACTTTGGTTTCCTCCCACAGTCCAAAAACATGCACTTTGGACTAATTGACTGTTCTAAATTGCTGGCAGGTTTGAGTGTGAGTGGTTGTGTGTGTGTACGTGGCCCTGCGATGGTCCTGCAAGCTGTTCAGGGTGTACCCAGCTTTGTCCAGAGTAAGCTGAAATAGGTTGATACACACACCAAACAGAATTACGGTAAGTGGTTCAACAAATGAGTGAGTGAGTAAATTTATCCCCAGCCCAGTGGGGAAATGATGGCAATGAAGCAGTAGTAAGAAATTTCGGACACCTTTCATACACCTTGGTAAGCTCAGTCATGCAAGGAAAACTACCCACAAAACAACTGGCTGCACAAAAAGTTGTAGTTCGCCACCTGATGACTTTCAAAACCTTCCAATTCGGTATGGAGGTCATAGAATCGATTCGCATATTTACTTTGGCACAGTTTTTACACCGGATGCCCTTCCTGACGCAACCCTCTGCATTTATCCAGGCTTGGGACTGGCACAAGGAAGACACTGGTTTGTGACCCCTTTAGGCTGCATTCATTCATTCATTTTCTAAACCGGTTAATCCTAATCAGGGTCGCGGGGAGGCTGGTGGTCCATCTCAGCCAACTCTGGGTGAGGGATGAGGACACCCTGGACAGCTCACCAGGTCATAGCATGACAATAACACACTGACAGCTATGCAGCTACTCTTGACGAAAATCAGCAGTGGTTCTTTGACATGCCTCTCACCACAGACAGTGAGAGACATGGCCGGCCTTTGATAACCCAATTAGCTGCATATGGGTAGAGGGACCCATAGAGAGACAATGGTGACAACCCACTGATAGTGTGGCATGAACCCCAGATCTTGGGATTAGTAATCCAGCACCCCACCACCAGGCCACCCTTACCCATATCCAGCACCATCAGAGGGTTATTTTAAGTCATGAATAAGGGGTGTCAACCTGATTTTCACTGAGGGCCACATCACTAAATTTAAAGGTGGTCGAGGGCAGAATAATCACCAGACATCTATTCTAAAAGTGCTTACCAGCAACAAGCTAGAATGCACTCTTTCTTGAGTCATTCTGTTTACTTGAAATAGGCTGCTGCCACCTAGTGGAATGATGAAGAATAAGGTTTCATGGTAACGGTTGATTCAAAGAATGTATGATAATCATATTCTCAGAAAGCTCTTGCGGGCTACAGAAAATGAGGTAGCGAAAAATGAGATTTGGCCCGCGGGCTGGAGTTTGACACCTATGTAATAGTTGATTAGCTAATAAGTTGCTTTTACATGATATTATTGAGCTTTTATACATGATTGTCCACATATATGACTAGACTTTTGTCAGTGACTGTGACAGCCAAGTGAAGGCATTACAGATGAGAAGACTTCATGAACAGGAATTCAATACCCAATATGAATATAGCTATTATATGTCTGTTTTGGGTTAAGGGGAAAATGTGAAAGCATGACTGTGATCTTTTGTTTTTTGAGGAACTTGTTCCAGGTAAACACAACAATAAAGCAACCACAGGTGCAATATGCTGGTTTACCAGCAGAGGGCGCTGTGCTAGGTGAATACAGTACTTCATAATCGCATACAGGTCATTGTCCACACAAGGGCTACTAGTAATGAGAGACCAGAAAGAGATCAAAGAGTATATGGAGCATAGAGCATATTAAAGCACAACTTTACCCATATATACAAAGACAGTAACTGAAGTGGTTACCTTTAAGGATATAGTCTGTCAAAAGATTGGGCACTTTATCACTATCATCCCTCATGGCTTGAAGAACTGTTGAGAGAATAAATAATATTGAGGTAAGGCATAAACACTTAAAATTCTTTATATTGATATACTCCCTATATTAGAATAATACTGCCTAGGTCAGAGACCATCAACTGGCAGACTGTGCTCCAGATGTGGATCTGAGCACCTGAAATATACTGCACCAGAGTTCAGAGCAATATCCTCCCTATGATCACATGCATAAATTGGATTTAACTATTTTATATTGGACCTGAGACCAGCAACAGCAACATTAGCTTGTAATCTACAACTACTAATTTTATTTCAGCTTCTCCCCTCAGGGGTCGCCACAGCGAATCGTCTATTTCCATCCATCCCTGTCCTCCGCATCCTCTTGTTTCACACCAACTAACTTCATGTCCTCTTTCAGTGCATCCATGTACCTTCTCTTTGTTTCCTCTAGGCTTCTCACCTGGCAGTTCCAACCTCAGCATCTTTCTACCAATATATTCACTATCCCTCCTCTGTACATGTCCAAACCAT
>JAQNCB010000001.1:20125473-20137627 GCA_030068295.1 Euristhmus nudiceps
CACACACACACACACACACACACACACACACACACACACACACACACACACACACACACACACACACACACTCAGGTATATATATAAATAAAATATATCACACGCACGCACACACATACAGTTCTTAGACCACCTATCATAAATCAAAGCTGAAGAAAGCTTATTGAATCACTTCTTCATTGGTCAACAGTCCAGAGGGTTGGAGAGTGTGGAAAGGAGGTGAAGATGCATGTGCAGGCTGGGTGAAACGGGTGGAGAAAAGGGTCAGGCGTGATGTGTGACAAAAGAGTATCAGCAAGAATGAAACAAAAAGGTGTACAAGACGGTGGTCAGTCCAGCGATGTACTTTTTAGAGACAGTGACACAGACAAAAAGACAGGAGGCAGAGCTGGAGGTCGCAGAGATGAAGATGCTGAGGTTTTCTTTGGGAGAGACACGGTTGGACAGGATCAGGAATGAGTACATCAGAGGTACAGCATATGTTGGATGTCTTGGAGACAAAGCCAGACAGGCCAGACTGAGATGGTTTGGACATGTACAGAGTGATATAGTATAGGATAGTGAATATATTGGTAGAAAGATGCTGAGGTTGGAACTACCAGACAAAAGCTGACATTAGCTAGTGTGAGCCAAGAGGATACTGAGGACAGGGATGGATGGAAACAGATGATTCGCTGTGGCGACCCCTGAGGGTAGAAGCCGAAAGAAAAGTAGTTGTGGGAACTTAATCAATATCCAACTTGTCTAATGTTATTCCACAGACTTAAACCAAGATCATATAAATAAAATACTACATTATATACTCACTTGCCAATGAAAATGCAATACTCAGAATAAATTATATACGTTTTATATTTTGCCTGGAAATGGTCAATTAAATTATTAAAATCAATTTCATCCATCATTTGAACAATATTAAATCACTGAAAAATCTGTGCGTCAAAATACTGCAACTTTAAACAAAACTGAGGCTCCCCTTCTTTCCAAAAAAATCACAAAATTTCCATTCCAAAATCAAAGTTCAGTATGGGATATGACCTCCTCTTGCGTTAATACACACCGTAATTCATCTGTGCATGGATCTGATGAGCCTGTACTGTAGTGCTGGTACTCGGCCAGATGCTCTGCCTCCAAAGCTGATCCCACAACTGTTTGATGGGTGAAAACTCGGGCAAAAATGCAGGCCAAGGAAGAAAATGAAATGTCTGCTGCTGCAGATACTTGCCTGTGATACGGGCGGCATGTAGACAAGTATTGTCCTGCTGGCACACCTGAAGGTCAGGATGTACTGTCTGGCAGTTAAGGTGCCATCAATAACAACCAACTGTATCCTGTCGATTCCAGAGATACCAGCCCATACCACGATTCCTGCACAACCCTATCAGGTGACGGGTCAAACACAGCATACAGCAAAACACTCTACTCGTCTCTGCGCCACACGCATCATCTGTGGGCTGGTCGAATCTCGACTCATCTAAGAACAGGACAATGTTCCACTCCCCTAAAGTCCACCTGCTGTGCTGGTGAGTTTACTCAAGACTATTTCTTTGACATTCTGCCGTCAGAATCATTCCTCGGAAGGGGCACCAAGTCCGCAGCTCCTGCTCCACAGAGGTGCCTCTTCACGGTGTTAGCCGAAATTCCAGGCTGGCATCTTCTTGGGGTCTCCTGAGCCGTTGACCAGACGCCTCTACTACGATAGCTAGACTGACAAAGAGAGTATGGTCAACAGCAAGCTGTCAGGGTGCACCAAGATCCAGGTCTACAGAGCATGTGTTGGGAGCACCCTCCTGTATAGCAGCGAGTCCTGGACTGTTCGAGCGCGACAGGAACACAAGCTCAAGGCCTTCCACATGTGCTGCCTACGACGCATCCTGGATGTGAAATGGCAGGGCAAAATCTCTGGACAAAGCTGGAATTTCCAGCATGTACACTCTTCTAAAGCAGAGGCGCATACGCTGACTTGGTCACGTTGTACATATGGAAGATGGCCGGATTTCCAAAGGCCTTCTGTACGGTGAACTGGCACAGGGAAAATGGCCCACAGGCAGACCGCAACTGCGCTACAGAGATGTCTGCAAGAGGGACATGAAGGCCCTGGACATCAACTCAAACACCTGGGAGATAGCAGCCTCAGATCAGACCACCTGGAAATAAGTGATTGCCAATGGCATTTCGAACTTCGAAGGGACATTAGCCCAGCAGTCTGAGGCCAAAAGACAATGAAGTAAGGCTTCAGTCAACTGGGCAGACAGGCCCTCTTCAGCCTTCACCTGCTCCCTTTGCCAGAGGGACTGTCATTGCCGAATCGGACTGGTAAGCCACAGCCAACGCTGCTCACGACCTGGACCACAGTCAGAGAATGCAGGACCATAGTCTTCCGAGACTGAAGGAGCCAACAATATGTATGTATGTATGTATGTATCTATCTATCTATGTTCATATTCGTATGTTCATTTTCACCCTGTCAGTCAAAAACTGTTTCTTTAGGGCAATAAACACTCATTACACATTGCATTCTTCATTGTTTAGTCAATGAAAGATCAATGTATGGCACCCTTTTTTCAAATCCAAACAGTCCCCAACCCACCAAAATAATGGCCCAAAGTCACGTAATGTTCATCACCTATTCAACTGCATGCGTAATGAAGGTTCACCCCACCAATACACTGTAGAGCACAAATGAACTGCAACAGCGCATACAGTTTTCAATAGCAATAAATATACCAAACTATCCCTTGCATTTCTGTTTTGATTCCACCAGTTATGGAGAAAAAGGGTTTTGTACCTGCCAATCATCTCTTGTCCAGTGCCCGTGATGAACATTCACCCCCTCCAAAATCCCCTCCATTGGTGCAACCTGACTCCTCGGAACAGATTCCCCGAAACCGTTTTCCTCGAACTGCATGCTGGTTAATTTATTTATGTAAATAATCAACTGGTGACGTTGACATTGACAAGGAATTGTGTCCAGCCAGCGTGCGAACGTCACGACATGCATCCTTCATCAAAGCATCCCTCATCAAAAATGTTTTTCATGGATCAAAAGCCATTTCACAAGACTCAGTTGGAAGAAACTGAAAATCTTTTTCCATGGAGTACTTGTCTGAAGTAAAGGGGACCTTTGATTCCCATGAAACGCTTGGGGGTGCCACGACCGTGAATTTACATATACATACACACACATACACACGTATATATATCCACACACACATATACATACATACATACATACATACATACATACATACACATATATACATACACATACTATTTATACTCATTAGATCTGGGAAATAGCAAATTCTTATTGGCTAGGCTACTACTATAACACAGGATCATACATCATGAGAATTACATTATTATAACACATCCATGTTATTCATCATTATGGAAAGAAATAAAAAACAGAAGCAGTTGCAAATCTATGCTAGGCTAAACAGTTAACCCTAGCCGGCCAACTCAATTTCTTATGTATATAGAGTTGAACCTTGGTCTAACGTACCCCGACGGTACGGATTTCGGATTGAACGGACAACCCCTCGGTCCGCAAGTTAGTTTTTTTTTTCCTTTGGTTTTTTTGTTTGTTTTTTTTTAAAGATAATTCAGATTTTGTCCAATAGGTGTCATGAGCGCGTCAATGTTTACAAGCCTGAGCTGTAATGCGTTTGTGAAGAATTTGGAGTTTAAAAAAAAAAAGTAAGTGATATTAGAAAATCAAAAGAAAAGTTACAAAAGTTTGCTGTGGAGTTTGATGTTGGTTCTCGTAAAGGTAATGTGAAAGTACCATGAAAAGTACGCAGTGTGGAGATATTGTCCGCCGCAGATATGAGAATGAGAGCTACTAGCGCGTAGTGCTGTTGAGCCATTCAGGCGCCAGTTAAATGAATTACTGTATTATGTATTACATGTATTTACTGTACAGGTACAACATAAATTTGTTATTTGGGTGTTAAATGTTCAGTACAACTGTGCTTTTACAGAACTTTGAGGTGATTTTACTTGCATTCAGTTTGTTATATAGCACCCCCCCCCCCCCCCCCAAAAAAAAAAAATCACTTCACTCTAACGGATTATTCACGCTATCGGACACCCCATCCCCCTTTTAGTCCGTTGGACCGAGGTTCAACTGTATAGGAGTCTGATTATGAAACTGGTACATTTTCCAACTACGTTCATTTGTGAATCAATGCATCAAAACCTTTAGAGCATGCCTGGGAGATAATATATCAAAATATGTACATATGGTACAGGTTTTGAAATAGTTCAAATGCTTCTTAATTTACACCCTTTTCATGCTCAATTTTGTGATGAGAGAAAGACCTCATTATTTTCACATCCTCTGCCTCTGCTAAGGTCTCCACAGATCCAGTAACATGAATCGGAGCATAGATGCATGCACAATGAACCACAGAATAAACCAGGTATTGCCTTCCCTATCACATGATGACCACCAACTTGGGAGGGGTGAAAGCATGCACACGTCCCCTCTGTGACATGCAATGCTAACCACCCGCCTCCTTTCGAACTGTGGCACATGCGGGAGACTCACTCGGAGTGAAAGCGCTATCCGCCCCCTTGTACGAATGAGCTCAAAGATGCCCATGATTGGCTGGTGATCGCTGTGAGTGACATGGAAGTGAATGCATGCCGTCCCTCCCTTCCGTGAGAGTTTGGCCAATTAGCTCCCATCAACTCCCAACCAAGAACGGCTGTGGCGTTAACCTGGATTCGAACTTGCGATCTCTGGGTTTATAGTCACACACCTTGTTTATGCACCACTTGGGAGCTATTTTTATTATACATGTTGTTTATTAATGTATTTTTGAAAAAGATACCATGAAGAACGCACCGGGTCAACCTGCCAAAGAATAACAGTAGTGTCTTTGGATCCTGAGGCCAGTTTGGTGCCATCATTGGAGAATTTACAGAACCAGACCTCATTGCAGTGCTCTGTCAATATCTGCTGAGTGTAGCAGGGAAATTGTTTCCTGGAGATTAAGAGAACACATTTCAAAGGTGCCATCCGTTGAGCATCCATAGCTGAAAAAAATGTGTGTTGGCACGAACAAGAAAACTGGACTAAAAATATAAATCACTTTTAAGCTGTACCACGAAGATCGCAAATCAAGACAAATGTTAATAAAGCATAAACAAGATACAGATTACTACAAGTCTAATAAAAGTTGATGAGAGACTGATACAAAGATCAAGGTATATTAAAGAAAGAGAGAGAAAGAGAAACAAGAGAAAGAGTGAGAATGAGATACAGAGAGAAACAGGGAGACAGAGCATTTACCTGCTGCATACATGGTCCACCAGAAGAGACACTGAGTCCAGATTGCTGTCCAGTTTGGTGTTGTGGTAGAGGCAGCGATCTCTCTGCAACTCCACTGCCTGACGTAACAGAGTTTGTAGCCTGCGAGGAGGCAGCATCACTGAAGGGGGCAGATATGCTGCAGAAATAAGAGAGATATACAGAGAGAGATCGAGCAGGAGGGGCAGGTCGCCAAATGAGTGGAAGTAGGGAGACATAACTGATTACAGAATGTAGTCAAGGTTGAGACCAATTCCGTTTCAATTCAGCCACAATAAGAGAGTTAATGAATTCAGATCATTTTACAATACTTCTTTAAATCATTATTTAACATATCTTCTGAATTCACTTTGTCTCCTGAGATGGCTGAATTAAAACGACACTGACCCAAACCCTGAACGTGAAATGCAAAAAGGAATTACAATGTACTGACAGAGAGATCAGAAGATAAAATAAAGAAAGGAGGAGGAAGAAATATAACTGTTTAACCATGATGAAGCATACATAATACAATGTTAACAGGAATAATAGGAATTATTGGCACAAGGGTGTATGCACATGTATATGTGTGTGTGTGTGTGTGTGTGTGTGTGTGTGTGTGTGTGTGTGTGTGTATACCCACTGCACTCACTCTGGAGTTTGTCAAGCAGCTTGGAGCGAGAGGATGTCCCTTTTCCCTCCCACTCAGCCTTGGCTCGAAGATCATCAGAATGGCTGCACATCAGGTACCTAAGCATCCAACAAATGTGCTTTACAGCATGTTCCCTCCATTTTATTCTAATTCAATACACATTTTGGTAAGACACATAATATGCTCCGAACCCTGACAAACTGAATTTTAAGTAATCTATTCCAGATGTCATGGCTAACACCTTGACACTTAGAATCAAATGTTTTCACCATTAGGTTATGTACAAGAGAAACTCAGATCAACTTAAGATTGCACTAGTTATTCAAAGATATTATGATCATAAAAATACCTATCTAAAATTGGACACTAAAGGGCCTTAAAGTGAGCAGCAGAACTATACCCGCTAAGAATATGGATGCGCTCTGTGTTGTACTTCAGAGGAGTTAATTCCGCTCTGAGAACATGTAATGCCTCCAAGACTTTCCCATCTTCTAAATACTCCAAGTACTTCTGTTGTAAGAGCAGGAACTTCATCCGCTAAACAGAGGCAGAAAAAATATGTATCCAGAAAACAGTAGAGGATAACATAAAAGATTAATACCCGACAGTAAAAGCATGTGTATGGGAAACTGCTCTCTCACCACAACAGCATTTGGTGAATGCATCAATGCTTTCAGCTCATTGAGATCACTTTCAGCCTACCATGGGGAAAAAGAGAGAGGTTAAAAAAGGCAATTCATTAAGGTCATAAATAGATCTATAACTGATTGAGCCTGGTCACTGGCAAATCTAAAAGAGTTTTAAGGAACTGAGATGATCTGTGGGTTCATACTGCAAAACAACAAATAAACGCATGAGACAGTCAGTCTGCTGCCAGAACCAGCAGTCAACATGATTATGTTTTTTTATTACCTTGTCCCATTCTCCCTCCATTACATGGTTGCGGAACTTAGTGGCAGCTGGATGCTCGAGTCTACAGCCTGATTCCTGCATGAGGAGGTCCACTGTCTGACTGCAGGGAGGGGGGGAAGAAAATGACAGGGATATTGACATTTATTTATTTATTTATTTTCCCATTTTATACAAGGTAACCATTAAACAACATGATTGATGGCATGAAAACAAAAAGGACATATACAGTTCTATGATTGATGACTGCTGAATCAATTCGAATGAAGTCCCATGGAGTTTGTTGTTAATGTCTCATGGTGGTGATGTAACTGAGGTGTTTAATGGTGGGTGAGAAGGTAATAAATTCAGCAACTACTACCGCAAAGACTGAATTCATAAACAAGGTTGTTATAGATACTCCAGGGTGTCAAACGTCAACTTGTGAATAAAACACACTCCTAAAATCTGTATTCTGAGCTGGATGTTGAAAATGAAAACACTGACAAGTGATGTGGTTCTGTCTAAAACTGAATGTGCTTGAAAAACAGGTATCCAGTGAACCGATTTGTAGTCTTTCTGCATTCTGCAAAATGGAGCCCCCTGCGTCCTTTTTACAGGTTTGTTTATCTTGCTCATTCTTCATTTCCCCACATGAAGAGTTAATAAACACCATGAGGCACAAAGCACCACTCATAATATATATATTTACATAGATATTTTGCTTCCCTGACGCAACTCATTACCTGTTAAGACGAAAACGACTCCAGGTACTTACTTGAGCCCTAACCCGTGTAGATGTTGTCCTATTAACCGAATCACATCCTCATCAGACTGAGACAGTCGTTTCTTCTTTTTCATTGAGCCGGTCTCTGAGCCCAAGGCTGTGGCGGTGGAGGTGGCAGGGTTACCCGGTGTTGGGACTCCGTTGTTTGCGGTGACAACAGTGCCGTTGTTTGTGGAGGACAGCAGCCCATTTGAATGCGCTCCTCCGACTGCTGATGATTCGCCGTTTTGGGCACTATTCAGGCAGGACAGCTCAGAATTTTGTCCCTGTCCTGCCCCGTTGGTCTGCATGTTACAAACGCTGGTGCCAGTATCCCTGTACAGGTTGAGGCAAAAAGCAGAAATCGCGCGGTGGCTCGGGAGAGAAGCAAAGCCCGAAACAGCCGCAGAGAGGCCTGCGCTCCCGGCAGAAGCCTCGGTCTCTCCTGCTCCCTCCGCCGCCGACACTCGGAGTTTCTTCCGCGGTGGCGAAGCTCCGCCCGGTTCCGAGTCGCTGGAGGAGCGAGCGGAGGCCAGAGTTACTTCACTGGGAATGTAGGTAACAAGACGCCCGCAGATAATCTCTTACTGTCAAGACGTCCAAACGAAATTCACTGCAGTCTTCACACTTTATTTCGCTTAAGAATGCGACCGCCGTTGTTGTTATTGTTTGTCAGAACAGCTGCAAGTCCGTTATGGACGTCTCAACGTGATGACGTCACTGGGAAGCCCGAAACAACCTTGAGCGTTATGCTCCCTTCAAGAGCTTGTGCGGTTTCTTGTTTATAATGTTAATAAGGCTCAGGGGAAACAATATAGCTTATTTTTTATATTGTATAATTTCTCTTTAGGTAAGTATGGTATTCAAGTTAATTCCTTACGCTCTACAAAAACCTTATTAACATTGCCCTGCCATAATTGATCAAGATGGAAAATCGAAAACTTGAATGCAGCATTACCTTGTGTCATCACTGTACTGGTGTAGGAATGAATGGTATACAATAGAATGAATGGTACAAACAATAATAATTGAACATTTAATCAGAATGATAAAAATGAAATAATAATCAGTATCTTCACATTCTAGTTCAGTGATAAGATAAGATAATCCTTTATTCGTCCCACAAACGGGGAAATTGCATATTGATGGAGTTTGCTTGTTGAAATTTTTTTTTATATAAAACTGGATTCTGACTGAAGTGCATCAATTATGTACATATGTATGTAAATAAGAGGCCAACTTCATTCAAAGTGCCATTTTATTCCCATGTCCTTGGGTACACATATATAAAAACCCACAACATTTAAATCATATTTCAGTAAAGCCCTGCATCAGGTGTGGAAAGAAAAAAAAAACACCTCCATTACATTCTTTCAGAATCCATTACAATGCAAAAAAAACAAATACAATTTTGCTTGTGGTTTCTCATTCATTATCCCTGATACCTGCAATAAATTAACAGCAAACTGTTGCCACGTATACACTACTCCAGTCTAGTACCTGATAGAACTGCACCATACTCTTTTCAATGAAACATATACAATATAAAAATATGAATTAGTGGGTCGAGAATGTTTTTTGCAAAGGGTATTGGAGAACAGAACATTGTAAAAGAATAAACTATTGCACATTCGTCTAGTATTTTAGGAAAGTCTTTGATGGGAATATAATCAGAGATCTGAAAAGCATCCATATCTCCAATACTGCCTGAAAATCTTGTCACCGTATTTGCACTTTCATCTAGTGCATGCATACTGTACATAGACACTTGCTTTTCGCCTGCTCACAGTGACACGTCCATCACCCCAGAGGAGTATATATACACAGGACACATTATGTTATGGCACTTCTTGTATGGCACACTAAAACACTGAGTAGAAAAATGGGTTGACCATAAAGGGCTGTAAAGTCCAAAGCCAGAGAAATAAAGGGAGGTTGATTAAAAAGATGTTCAGAACAGCAGGCAAGAACAAGCGTGCATGCATATGCACACACATAATGGCAGAAACTGCCAGTGTGCTTCCCTTTATACATGTTAAAATTTGCTCTTTAATCAACAAAACAAATCTTAGACATACAACATAAGTTTTAACAATAACCTACATAGGATCAGTTTTAAAAGTCATCTGTAAAAGCAATGTGTGTCATGTACAATCTACTGGTTCATTAAAGCTACTGTTTGTACAGTACTTTGTGTAGTACTCAAACAATAGTTTCACCGATTCAGTGGATAGATTGCTTGCAGAAATTCATTCATTCATCCTTCCATCTAGTCATAACTTAAATGATCTAATATAGTATAACCCTGCATTTCTCCTGAGAGACCAGAGATTATCTCACTTACTCTATTTCTGTGATCTGACTTTTTTTTTTTTTTTTTTTTTACATGTGTAGCAATATTTTTAAAGGGAATTCCACAGACTCTTAACATTCCTACCTAATTCTATATTTAAGAATTAAAGAATGTGGTTCGGATTTTTCTTTTATGAAATATGCCCCATTCAATCAGAAGTATTTACAATCGCTAGTGATAGGAACCAGATCACACCAGGCTGTTTTATTAGGTGATGAAGCTTTGACCTTACTTTGTGCCTTGTTCTCATTCAAACTCTAACACGGTGCATGCAAAACCTACTCCCAAATCCTGAAAAGCATTTTGGATGGTTAATATAGCCTGCAGCTATAGCCTGTCACCACATGTAACAGTAAAAATGGCAGTGTAAGAGGACTTTGTTAAAAACTATCCAAATACTGCATCAGACACATACTGATGAAGAATGTCAGTAGGCTTACAAAGAAAGAGTCCAAAGGATGAGGAAGAGAGAGATAAAGAAAGAGAACAGCACAGGGTAGATGGTTCTACGGATGTTCTTTTGTGCCAACAGGAACTAAATGTCTTTTTTCCACTCATTTTAAATTTCACATTACTTATTAAAGAACTCATTGGGTGTGAATGGAGACAATAACCTCAGGTTCCTATAACAGGTTTTAGAATATTCTTACTCTGCTTTTTTCTAGTTTTTCTTTCTCCTCTCATTTCTTCATTCTATATGACTAAGTTTTATTTCTTACATTACTACTAATCATTTTCAGAAAATCTGTGAAATTCCCCTTATGTGTTATAAGTATTGCACATGTGTCAGTCGGCGAGTGTTTACAGGAAGTTGTGCATTTGTTGATTTTATGTATGCATGTAGGTCAAGAGCTGTCCACCACCTGATGAGGCAGTGTAACAGAGGAGCCATTGATGAAGGAACCCTGTTTTTCTCGTCCTTTAAGGAAATAAGTTAGCAACTCCCCCTTCCCCTTGACAAAGATTGGTCCTCTTCTCACAAATCGAAAGCTATAGTCCTTCAGGATATTATAGCAGTCTTCCACCACCTGGGGGCAATACACACCATGTTACCGATAGCCTCAGATTTACAACAATCATCATCATCACCACCAACACCACCATCATTCGCCAAATGTTTATTCCTAATAGGGGGAGGCTGATTCCTGTTTCAGCCAACACTTGCCAAAGGCAAAGTACATCCTGAACAGCTCGCCAGACCATTGTAGGGCAACACTCACAACCATTAACACTCACACCGATGGTCAATATTGACCAGCCGGTTAGCCTAATGTGCATGTCTTTGGACTGTGGGAGGAAACCGTAGTACCCAGAGAAAACCCACACAAGCACAGGGAGAACATGCAAACTCTACACAGAAATGCCCTTCCCCAGGAATATAACTCGGGACCTTCTTGCTGTGAGGCAGACATGCCAACCACTATGCCACTGTGGTACTCAGTTTCCAAATTAATTGATAAATTTTTACTAGTATTGCCACCTGACATCATTTACATACACATGCAAAAACACACAATGGAGTTCTCTTAATTTCAAAGAGTAGTCACATGGCAAAATTTATGCCAGCTTGTAACACTCATGTCAAAAGAGCTTGAATAAAATCATGTTCAATATAAAAAAATGGAAGCAAACAATATTGCTGTTAGTAAACATGTAAAACACGCAATTCCTCCCTAAACAGAACATTATGATCAGTATGATAAGGTAAAGTGTTTGTTTAATTTTTAAAATCACCTGAATGTTTCCCATGACTCCCGTAGACTCCATGCGACTAGCCACATTAACAGTGTTGCCCCAGATGTCAAAATGAGGTTTCCGAGCCCCTATGACCCCAGCAAGAACAGCGCCCTTATTCAACCCTGTGAAAATAAAAAAATGGTATTCAATATACTTTAGATATTATGATAAATGGTTTTACTCTACACTGCAATGTTTGCAACATACCAATTCGAAGCATAAAGTTGTTAAAGGACTGATAATTAATGTTCATCAGAGTAACTTTCATGGCCAAAGCAAAATCTGCTAGGTCTGCCAAGTGTTGCCAGCGCTCCCTATCAGACAATTCTTTTTGCTGAGGGAGAAAAAAATGCTCTTGTCATTGGCATCTTTTCTGTATTTAAACCAAAACATAACCCTAATTCAAAAACTGAATGAATGTTTCCTCGGGACTTTTACCTCACGTTTCAACATAGGAAAAAA
>JAQNCB010000001.1:20628245-20638370 GCA_030068295.1 Euristhmus nudiceps
GTGTGTGTGTGTGATTGTGTGTGTGTGTGTGTGTGTGTGTGTGTGTGTGTGTGTGTGTGTGTGTGTGTGTGTGTGTGCGCGCGAGCGAGCGAGAGAGCGAGAGAGAGAGAGAGAGAGAGAGAGAGAGAGAGAGAGAGAGAGTGTAGAAGAACCAGTGAAGTGGAGAGGGCAGCTTCATTCCATCACCCCATTTTAGCCCATTATATTGTGTATAGGAGTTTTGTTTTGTTTTTTTTTCCCTTCCCCTCTGCATTGTAATTATTTTCCAGCCCAAAGGCTGCTTCAGGCGCCTACAACCTCTCGCGTTTGGGACCACTGCATTAGGTGTACATTACATTATTTATTTGTGTGCAGTTGTGGATGGACATACCCCCCCCACACACACAGGCACAGACACCACAGGTACATTCAATGTCACCTCCTTTACAATGTGTGTACCCTATGTGTGCTCTTTGAGACAGCTGCACAGGGAGAGATGCCTAACCACACAGCTGAGCTGAAACAAGTAAACAAACGCTGCTTTAAATCTTTATACCTAAGACATTGTTCTGACATAAGCTCTGCACCTCTTAAACTTAGAATATGTAGTAAGAATCTCTAGAGCCACTCAAGTGACACAATGGTTATTTTTTAATAAGGCACACACATGAATTATTATATTGAGGCCACTATGAGGCAAGTTAATACGTCTAGGGCACAAACTAAGTATCTCATTGCAACAAATTATTATATTGAAGCAATGAGATATGAAAGGGTCGGTCATGAATTGTCTAACTTGGGACTCTGACTTAATACATGGCCTCCAGTTAATTATTTGGCAGGAATGAGTGAAAGTGTTCACTCTGAGAATTTGATTAAGGTGATGAAGGCTAATGATTTACCCATGTTACAGCACCAGTGACTCCAGTATGTCTTGGTGCATCAGTCCAAGATTAAATAAACTGCAATATTACCAATCGTCTCCATGCCTATGCTGCCTACGTATGCAGTGGCCATAATCATCAGGTTATATTTCCGTCTACAGAAATGAGAAACTTGGGTTGTGACCAATAATTCATGGCCAGGGTGAGAAATTGAAATAATGTGAATGCAAAGACAACATGTAATACTTTTATTCAACTGAACATGGACATATCAGGCAATAAAAAAACCCCAAAAAACTAATAATAAATACATTAAAACATATCTCCATTTCAATAAGAACCAATAACGTAAAGAGTAATCTATAATGTAAAATAATAACTTTTCCATAACATTGAAATTAATATGGGTTTATGTTACTTATGATTTCTGTGAGAGGTGTTGGGTTGCTGAACTGAAGGACGGGGGTTCAAGCCCCACTATCACTGGGTTGTCACTGCTGTCCCCCCAGCGCGGCTAACTGGGTTATCAAAGGCCAGTCATGTCCCTCATTGTCCATGGTGAGAGGCATGGAAAAGAACCATTGCTGATTTTAGAAAAGAGTAGGCTGCATAGCCATCAGCATGTTTCTGCCCCCGTGATGGCCTGGGCCATTTAAACCTGACCTTTAAAAATCGATAAGTTAGTCATGTTAACAAATTACCAAAACTTACCTTAGCATGCTTTCCCTCCCCAAATTAGAGTGACTCAGTGCGTTCTAGGGAGGCAAGTAGTAGGTACATGTCAGTCTGTATGAATATTTGCTTACACCAGCATATAGGAACATTTTACTGACATATGGCCTGAGGCACTGAACACTGCAGTGTGGTGGCTTATCCAGCAAATGCACATGGATAACTGTAGTGCCACCTACACTGTGCAACATGACAAGGTCGACACTGATGGTACAGAGAGGTGTGATGCTTGATAGTATTTCCCATTATGATTAACTTGACCAGATGCTTTAAAATAAAATGATTGGATGCTAAACTAAGCCCATTCAAGTGATATGTAGCATACATTTACTCGCTGAATGACAGAGGAGACCTTCAAAATTTGTAATGAGTAGTTTGAAGGTCTAAAAACTGTAAGGATAAAAAAAGTGTTTTTACTGCCTATTTATTTATTGAAAATGCAATGAAGTAGAAATACTATAAAAAATTACTCCATTTAAATAATATTTAAAGTATAAATGCGCTAATATAATACAAAGTACAATTACTGTAGTATTTTCACCATGCCCCCCTATTTATTTATTCATTCGTTCATTCATTTATTAGCATTCATTTATTAGCAGTGGTGGTTCAGTGGTAAGGTGCTGGATTACCGATCCCAAGGTTGGGTGTTCAAGCCCCACTATAAGTGGGTTGTGACTGCTGTCCCCCCAGTGCAGCTAACTGGGTTATCAAAGGCCGGCCATGTCTCTCACTGTCTGTGGTGAGAAGCATGTAAAAGAACCATTGCTGACATTCATCAAGAGTAGGCTGCATAGCCTTCAGCGTGTTTCTGCTATGAGATGACCTGGCGAGCTGTCCAGGGTGTACTCTTCCCTCGCCCAGAGTCTGCTGAGATGGGTGCCAGCCTCTCAGAAAATGAATGAATTTTCACCATGTGTGTGATCATTGCTTCTTGGAAAATAATATATCTAAAGGTCCATCATCATTCTGTGCAGGTGGAAATTTACCTCAGGTGGTGTTCTTGATTCTTGCTAAAGGGTAACCCTGTGGTGCTGCATCTCATGAGCATTGATTGGAATTATCCTGCTGAAAGAGGCCAGTGTCATTCGGGAATAGCATTGCCATGAAGAGCTGTTCCTAGACTGCCACACTGTTGAGGTAGATACTATGTGTTAAAGTAGTTTCCACATGAGTCCCAAAACCAAAGGTTTAACAGTGGAATATTGCCCAGAGCCTCACACTGCCTCTACTGACTTAGATTTTTTCCCATAGTGCATTCTGGTGCCATCATGCATCATCGTAGTGGCTCATTTGTTAAGTCTGTGGGTTACTGATCAAAACGTGTGGTTCAAGCTCCATTAAATGTAAAGCTGCCACTATTGACCCTTAAGCAAGGCCCTTAACCATCAACTGCTTGGTTACATTTTGAGATAAATGAGTCAGTCTGGATAAGGGTGTCTGCCAAATGGTATATTTGTAAATCTTTTCCCAAGGTGTCATACATGCACTGCTCGTCCTCATGGTGTAAGAAGACATACGATCCTCATATTTATGTGCACTTGGCGGTGAACAGGGATCAGCATCAGATCCAATATGCACCAAGCTGTGATGCACTGTGCATTCTAATGCCTTTCTATCTTACCACAATTTTTTGTTGGATTGGTCCCAGCTAGCCTTTCTCCGTGCACATTAATCAGCCTTGGCCTCCCATGACCATCTTTATGAGTTGCCAATCTTTGGACCACTTTTGGTAAAAATTAAACTTAGTATGGCAGGAACACTCTGCCATCACCACATCACTTTCCACATACATCAGTGAACGTTGGGCACCCATGAGACATTTGCCTTTTGACTGGTTCACTGTTCCTCTTGTAGGTACTTGCCACTGTATACCAGGAACAAACCAGATGAAGATAAAATTGATAGTCATTTAGCGGTCACAATGTAATTCTTGTAAAAGTCAATCAGATCCTCACACTTCAATTCAATTCAGTTTTATTTGTATATCACTTTTGCAGTTGACATTGTCGCAAAGCACCTTTACACAGCAAAAGTAGGAATTTACCAAGTAAATTCTGAAAGCAGGAGACATGAGCAAGTGTAGAGATTGTAAAAAAAAAAAATAATAATTCCTTTATACTCTCATCAAATTCAGGAAATGACTATTCACTTTCAGCCTTGTACATCCCAGTCCTTGACAGGTGCCACTATAACAAGATAATTAATGTCATTAAATCAGAATCAGAATCAGAATCAGCTTTATTGGCCAAGTATGTGCACACGTACAAGGAATTTGACTCCGGTATTTTGTTGCTCTCGGTGTACTTACATAAATAAAGAAAAACATACAGAACAGGGACAAAGACAACTGAACAATAAAAAAAATACAAGAATAGTAATGTGAAAGTGGTCAAATGTTCAAAATATTTTCTCATTTCTGATTTGTGGAAAGCCAATAGCTAATTCATAGTATTCTCCTGTGAGCTGACTTGTCCATTATTCTCATCGGGTAAACTGAATTAATTTTTGCATGACTGGCACACATAAAATGCTCCTCCCCAAAGAAGTTACATAAGACACAGTAGATGGGCTCTGCCCTGAGCCAAACAGCTCTTGTCCGCCACCTTGGTTAGTTACTTATTCCAATCTACAGTAAAGCCCTGAAGCCTTGACGTGCCAAAAGATCATGTTATTTTCCATTGCCCAACACAGCTGTCAGTATTGGGTAGCCTATCTATCTTACTTGCTATCTATGTCCCTCCTTCCCCACTCCTTCCATGGAAAGCTCGCAAGAAAATGGCTGCTGTCAAAACTAGAAGCATGTTCCTTGAAAGGAGTCATAACATTGCTTTTGGTAAAAAATCAGTTTAATTCTTCAAAATAAAACAATGTCCTTGACAAACATGACTCAGACTGGCTATATGCACTTTTCTGTGGACTCACAAATATTCTAATTTATTAATTTTCTGAACCACTTAATCCTACAGATTAGGCAGATTAATCCGGCAGAGTACACCCTGGACAACTCACCAGGTCATCGCAGGGCAGAAACATGCCGACGGCTATGCAGCCTACTCTTTACCAAAGTCAGCAATGGTTCTTTTACATGCCTCCCAACGCAGCCACAGTTCATCATCTTCATAGACCTCAAGAAGGCCTTACTTCTAGTGAGCAGGGACTGCCTCTTTCAAATCTTCCCCAAGATTGGATGCCCATCCAGACTCCTCAGGTCTTTCCATGGAGACATGAAGGGCACTGTGGTCTTCGACGGCTCTACATCAGAGGCTTTCAGCATACTAAGCGGAGTGAAGCAGAGCTGCGTGCTGGTGCAGACCCTGTTCGAGATCTTCTTCGCTGTCCTGCTGAAGCACACCTTTGAGAATGGCACAGAAGGCATCTATCTCATAACCAGGTCAGATGACAAGCTCCTCAATCTGTCCAGACTGAGAGCCAAGACCAAAGTCCAGCTGGAGTACTTGCGAGACTTCCTCTTCACTGATGACACTACCATCACAAGACCTCCAATGGCTCATGGCTTGCTTCAGCAAAGCCTGTCAGGACTTTGGACTTACCATTAGTCTGAAGAAAATGCAAATCCTGGCACAGAACGTGGACCAACTGCCACAGATCATGTTCTCAGACTATGAATTAGAAGTCGTAAATGGCTTTGTCTACCTCGGCTCCACCATCTCAGACTCCCCCTCCCTCGATTCCGAGCTGAACAAGCGTATGGGTAAGGCATCCACCACCAGGTCCAAACTGACCAGGAAAGTGTGGTCCAACAACAAACTGAAGGAGCGCATCAAGATCCAATTTTACAGTGCCTGCATCATGAGAACTCTCCTGTATGGCAGCGAGCATCGCCTGGCAAGACATGATGACAAACACAGCTGTCCTCGAAAAAGCGGGAATCCCCAGCATATTCACCCTGCTGAAGCAGAGACTCTTGCAATGGCTTAGCCAAGTGGTGCGGATGGAAGATGAGCAGATGGCCAACAGGCAGACCCTGTCTGCCCTACAAAGACATCTGCAAGAGAGACCTGAAGGCCCTGGTTGCAAACCTCAACAACTGGGAAGCCACTGCCTCAGACCAGCTTGCCATGCGACAGTCAAAACAGGTCTTGCAAAATTTAATGCCATGTTCACAGAGCAGTCTGAGACCATGAGGCAGAGACGAAATTATGTAAACCAGAGAAGCAGACCTTTCACCGTCTACCTCTGTGCCAAGTGCAGAAGAGACTACCACTTCCGGATCAGGCTGACCAGCCACACCCGAAGTTGTACCACCAGATGAGGCACCAGCCAGCACACACCACAGACGGTTAGAGACATGGCCGGGCTTTGATAACCCAGTTAGCTACACTGGGGAACAGCAGTCACAACCATTGACAGTGGGTCTTGAAAAACCTTGGGATCAGTAAACCAGCACCTTACCACCAGCACACTACTGCCTGACTTGTAAATATTTTAAATAAATAATAATAAACAATCTATGATGGCCTGATGAGCTGTCCAGGGTGTACTCTGCCCTCGTCCAGAGTCGGCTGAGATGAGCATCAGCCTCCCCGCAACCCAAATTAGGATTACGCGGTTCAGAAAATGAATGAATGAATAATAAACAATTATAGAATTCAACTTTTGTATTATATGGAACATTTTTCAGACCTTGTAGCGTGTTCCCCTACTCGATCTGAAAAATAGTTTATATCTCCCTTGTTATTGCTGATTAGAATAAATGACCATGAATTGTGAATACAAATACAGTGATCCCTCATTTTTCGCGGTTAATGGGGCCCGAGACCCTGCGCAAATGCCGAATTTCTGCGAAGTAGCCCTGACTGACATATACGTACATGTATATGTGTATATAATATCAATAAATTCATATTCAATGCTATAAATGCTTATAATAACAATTAAACATTCAAAACCAATGTATAAGATGTAAATACAATATAAAAAAATATAAATAATACAAAAAAATACGTGTAATTGTACATAGATGTAAATAACGTGTAAGAAATGTGTTTTTAGAACTTTTAAGCTCTACTCACTTTGCCGCTTGATTTCCGTTTCCTCTTCTTCTTCTTCTTCTTCTTTGGTTTACAAAGTTACAACGTCAGGATTGCGTGAAGAGGGCATGGACATCTCCATTCGCGGAGTAAGTTAGCAACCACGGCGTTAGATGCAAACAGAGCGGTCTTTATTTCTATTTTCTCTGGATACACACACTAAAGAAACGAGGGTTTCAACAACAACAACAACAAAAAAAATACGTGGCACGATAAACATGCAAGAAAACAAACATAAGCATGACGTGGCATGAAAACAGGCATGAAACAAACACACACGAGCATGGCAAGGAACAAGATAACGATGAACTATAAATATGAACTCTCTGCTATGACTAGAACTTTGAACTAACTTAGAACTTTGAAACTATGAGCCAGCCCTGGAAGCAGGAAGTCTAGACATATAAATAGACCGGATAGATTAATACCAGGTGAGAGAACATGATTAGTGGGACACGCCTGGCATGGACAGCGGGAAGAGTACCGCCACAACCCATGACAGCGCCCCCCCAGTCATCAACCAATCAATTGTCTCGACCAATCAGCTTGCGAGATTTCAGAGCCGAGTCAGCCCAAGTCCCAAACCAGAGTCGGTATTGACCTTGCGGCATTTCCCTTAACGTTTTCCCTATTTTTCCCTATTTTTTTTATTTTTAAATGAATATTTTTGAAAAATCCGAGATGCACTGAAACCGCAGAAACTGAAGCGTGAAGTAGAGAGGAATTACTGTAGCTAAAAGCGTGTTGTTTCATATTGTTAATATTTTTTATGTTTACTGTACTATCAGGGCTCAGCCTTGGTTCTTAGTTTTTAAGCAAAAAAAAAAAGTTCAAAAAATGTGTAAACAAAGTAATAATGCACTTGCAGCATGAATGTTGAGAGCGACTAGTGGCTTTTGGTGTATTTAGATTAGGGAGTGCCCTTCTGTGCTGTGGGTCAGATGGTCTTGTCTGTAGCCTGTCCAAACAATGTGTCATATGTGGAGTGTGTTATTTGGCAGGAACATGATATTACATATTCGACATGTCATGTGTCCAGACTGGCTTACTCTGACATGATTCTGGGCATGGTCGTCAACAGGAACTGGTGGTGTGTGTTTGTGTATTAGTAAAGGCTGATTGGCTCTGACCCTTGGCCTGTCAGATCAAAAGCCAGCGACTTTGCTAAGAACCCTAATGACACACTCACTACTGTCCCTGTCATGCAGATGCAGATCCAGGTCCAGATTCTGAGTGGAGGGTCTGCTCATGCTGGATGACCTGACGGCCTTGTGACATGACAACTTGAACATGATAGCAAAGACCTGCAGCCCTCTAACCCCTCTGCTCTCTCTCTCTCTCTCTCTCTCTCTCTCTCTCTCTCTCTCTCTCTCTCTCTCTCTCTCACTCTCTCTCTCTCGCTATCTCTCGCCACCTCCCCTACGGGATGTGGATGTAGTAGGGTAGACGATATTCCTAGAACAGCTCCAGTGGACCAGAGAGAAAGATTGAGGCAGAGAAAAGGGAAAGTGTATTCTGCCCTGAACCTTGTGCCCTAATAGGAGCTGACACTGTTGAAGCCACTCAGATGGACAGAGAAAACGGGCAGCATATTGTGGGCGGCAGCCTCCAATTATTTTTCTGGCTCGTAAGTGCAGCTTGTTTAACGGCAGCCTGCATGGTTGACAGGAGCCTGATCTGGCAGCAGGCTGTCACATAGCCATGGCCACGAGTCCTCCCCAGGGCAAACGCAGCCAACTCCATTCTACTTTACACACATGGACAAAGGAGGGGGAATGTCTGCATCTGTGTATGTGTGTACTTAAGAGTAGTGTGTGTGTGTGTGTGTGTGTGTGTGTGTGTGTGTGTGTGTGTGTGTGTTTGAGAGAGAGAGAGAGAGAGAGAGAGAGAGAGAGAGAGAGCACAAGAGCCCATTTGTGCTACCATCCATATTTGTATGTAAAATGGGCATGCGAGTGTGTATCGGCAGGGTGTTTGCTGTGGAATGGCTCACTCAGTGCACTGCTTGTCTGTAAATAAGCCTGATCTTTATGGTCTAATGTATGTGTGAGTGAGTGTTGATGCTCAGACAAGCACACAAATTGTACAATAACATTTGAGGGGTGAATTCTGTTGCGAGATATACAGTAGGACTGTGTAACTGTTAGTTGTTAATAGTCAGTGTGTTGTATTTCTAAATACTGAGCATGAACTGGTGTTGAAAATTATGTCACAAAATAGCTAAGAGGATCAATAACTTTGTTTACCATAATTATATTGTTTAAGGATCTATATTTAAAACATTTTTTCACTGATTTTTAAAACATCTGTGGTCATCACTTAAACATAAAGATACGCGTTACTTTTGGTCTTATGAAAGGTTACTTTCGAATCAAAAAGATTTTTAAAGTCATAAAATGTTTTCTGCTGCATAAACAACTTATTAAATAGCTATATAAAATAATAAAGTTTAATAATCAAGTTTAATAAGTTCATTCTGAAAGTGGCCACAGAAAGTGATTAGGGGTCCAAGGGCCACTGGTTTTCAGTCGTTTAATTCTTTCACAACGTTTTATTTTGCCCATAAAACCAAGACGGCTCAGCACAAAATCATCAAACCTAGTAGCATGCTAAAGGGTCATATTTTGAATAATATTCTGCAATATGGCAGCCATAGGTTACCTGGCCTTGCAGCTACTGATGATTGAATTCACCATTTACAAAAGGTATGCAACTTGAACCATTGATAAAAAGTGATAACACTTCAGGTTCTAGTCATCACAAGGAACAATTTTGCCTCTTGGACCTTCAAGCTCAGTGTGTTGAGTTAATTTGCATAATTATGATTCTAACAAAAATAACATCTTGCCTGAACAGTTGTGCCAATTTACACAAAAATTATAAATCCATTGACTTGAAACTACAGCCAAGTTAAATTGCTAAGGAGAAGCTTTGAAGCTTTTGGATCCCACAAATCAATGAAGATCTGTTCATTCATTCATTTTCTGGACCGCTCAATCCGAATTAGGGTCGTGGAGAGTCTGGGGCCCATCTCAGCTCACTCTGGGCGAGGGAGGAGTACACCCAGGACAGCTCGCCAGGCCATCGCAGACAAATAATAATAATAATAATAATAATAATAATAATAATAATAATAATAATAATAATAATAATGAAGTAATAAAACTTTATTGTTAATTCACATACATCACGCACATGCCCACAAAAAAGTCTTCTGGTGAAGTGCAGCACTGAGCATGTGTATAGGGCATGGTGACTGTATAGAAAATTGTTGTGCGCAACTTTTATAGAATGCCACTAGCTTTTGAATAGATTGTCAGCATAATGGGATAATAATAATAATGAGGGCCAGTCAACTGCTTAGACAAACCGAGGGCACCAATTTCATATTTGTACCTCTGTGTGTGTGTGTGTGTGTGTGTGTGTGTGTGTGTGTGTGTGTGTGTGTGTGTGTGCGAGAGAGAGAGAGAGAGAGA
>JAQNCB010000001.1:21191605-21203801 GCA_030068295.1 Euristhmus nudiceps
AGGTTGGAACTGCCAGGCAAGAGGCCTAGAGGAACCAAAGAGAAGGTACATGGATACACTGAGAGAGGATATGAAGTCAGTTGGTGTGAAACAAGAGGTTGCGGAGGACAGGGATGGATGGAAACAGATGATCTGCTGTGGCAACCCCTGAGGGGAGATGCCGAAAGAAAAGTAGTAGTTCATTATTTTGGGAAATGTCATTTGATGATTTTAATATTTCTGCCAAATGTATAAACATGTAACTGCCTCTGTAAGATCGATTTATATTGTTTGATTATTTTATTAACTGCTTAAAAGACAGTAGGGGTCAATGTTGTTTAAAAAGATTAAAAACTAGAAAAGCACTCAGAGAGCGCAGACCTCCACCAGGCCATAGGGTCACTAAACTCTTTTCTATCCTGGATCCAGACGGTGACCCGGATCACCCCCAAAATCTATTCGATTGATACTTTTGCTCGTCCGGACAGTCGGTAAAAATTTGATGAAAATCCGTCCATAACTTTTTGAGTTATGCTGTTAACAGAAAAACAGACAAACAGACAAACAAACGCCGATGATTACATAACCTCCGCTGGCGGAGGTAATAATACTTGGAACAGCATGTTGGTGTAGTGCTAAGCACTTCCACCTCGTAGCAAGAAGGTCCTGTGTTTGAACCCTGTGCCCGTTTCTGTGTTGAGTGCGCACGTTCTCCCTGAGCTTGCATGGGTTTTTTCCAGGTGCTCCGGTTCTCCCACAGTCAAAAGACCTGCCTATTCCCTATTGCCTCTGTGTGTGAATGTGAGTGTAAATAATTGTGTGTGTTTTAGTCCTGCGATGGTCTGATGAGTTATTCAGGGAGTACTTTGTCCTCACAAGGAGTTGGCTGGGATGGGCTTCAGTCTCAATGTGACACCAATAAAGGATAAAGTGGTTCCTAAAATAACATGGGATGAAAAAGGTACTTAGTACGAGCAAAAGTTTGTGAACTAAAAACAAGGATTATGTTTAGCAGTCTTTGATTTGACTTTGATGTTGTTTTGAAAATTGCAAAAAAAAAAAAAAAGTTGGGATTGAAAAAAATCAGTTATATTTGCTCATTCAGAGGTGCTAATATGAACCCAGGTCCATGTCTCCTGTACAAATAAATGTAAGACATGTATTCAGATTTAGTATCTGCCTAACCCTGATCAGGATTGCAGGGATATCTGGATTCCATACTGGGAACACTGGATACAACACAAGCCTATGATGCATCTCGGATGGAACACCAGTCCATTGCAGCACATCATGCACAAAAGCATTCACAGTGTAGAATGTTCCTATCAGATGGGAGGAAACAGAAAGCATGAAAAAAATATATCTAACTAGTGGCCAATTCCTTTACCTTTGCAGAGGATAATAGAAAGTCCACATGTAGACATACCATCATTCAAATGTCCCAACAGGTCAATGCATGGGCAACACAGTGGTGCAGTGATTATCACTGTTGCCTCACCACAAACATGTTCTGGGTGTGAATCTGCCAGTCGACTGGGGCATTACTGTATAGAGTTTGTGCTGTGTGCCTATGTGGATTCCTTTGGGTGCTCTGGATTCCTCCCACAGTTCAAAGACTTACAACCCTAAATTGCCCATAGGTGTGAATGAGAATGATTGTCTTACACAAAGTCAGCTGGGATTGGCTTCAGCCCACCAGAGGGCCGCCATGGATAAATGCTTTAAAAATGAACGAATAAATGAAAGCTAACAGTTTGTTGAATGCATGCTAAAAAAAAAATAAACTGGATGAATGATGGCAACAATGACTTATTTTTTTTGTAAAAGTAATTCTTATGGGGAGAATGATGGCTCATTGGTGAGCACTGCCACCTCATAGCGAGACAGTTCATGGTTCGAAGCTCATCCAATGGCCTTTCTGTTTGTGTGTTCTCCTCATGCCTCTGTGGGCTTCCTCTGGGGGTTCTGTTTCCCACCACAATCCACAGACATGTCCATTAGGTCAGCTGGCTACACTAAATTGCCCATAGGTGTGAATGTGCGTGTGAATGTGGGTGCTAATGGTTGTTCGTCTGCAACTGTGTGTAGCTACAGTATACTGTGTGGCTTCCCCTTCAACTACGATGGATAAGCAGTATAGGCAACAGATGGATGGAAGTTATTTGCATAATTTATTTGACAAACTAGCATAAAACTACGACCCACAAAATATTCAAATTTGATTAAACAAGTGATATATGATAAATAATCATTTAACTAATATAATTTCACCTCATATTTTTATAGTTCTATTTGAAAAATAGAAAATGGCCTTTTGATGGAAAGCTAACTTCATGAAAATCAGACCAGATCTCATTTCTATAGTCAGGCCTGGCCATGACCTAAATATTTTTGGCCTGTAACAGCCAAAGAGTTTGATCTAAAAACCTTCTGTAATTAACTTATGAGCAGAGTGAATAGATGTTCATGTTGAGTCAATTACTGAAGCTATTTATCCTCTATCAGGGTCACAGGAGGGATCGAGCTCATCACAGCCAACTCCGGGCAAAGGCAGGTTCACACTGAACAGCTCACCAGACCAGCATAGGGACAACACACAAACATTCACACTCACATTTACATCTATTGGCAATCAAAAACATCCAGTTCGCCTGATGTGTATGTCTTTGGACTGTGGGAGGAAACCATAGCACGTGGAGGAAACTCACACAATTACACATGGAACATGCAAACTCAACACAGGAACGTTTTTACCGGTCATGGGGCTCAAATCTTGGATATTCTTGCTGTGGGGTTAACATGCTAACCACTACACCACTTTGCCACCCAGTGCAAAGATGGTCTAGAATAAATTCTTTCGAAAAACAATTTAAATTCACATCATTAACTGGAGGCAGAGTGGGGGTAGTGCTGCTTCCTCACAGCTCCAATATTCCCAGTTTGATTCTGAGACTGTTCTACTGTCTATGTGGAGTTTTTTTTTTGTCCATGTCGTTTGTATCCACATGGGTATCCTCCTTGTTCTTTGGTTTCCTCACAAAAACAAAACCAGTAGTTGGATGGGCAACTCTTAATTTCATCAGAGTGTGAATGAGTGTGTGCATGGTGTGCTTTGATGGGCTGGTGTTTCATGCAGGGTGTGTCTCTGCCTTGCACACACTGTTCCAGGTCCAGATCCAATGCCACCCTGACCAGGAAAAAGAGTGTACTGAAGAGGAATAAACAAACATAAACAAATGAATTAAAATCAATTTCTTCAAATGGAAAGAAGATGTGAGTCCAATCAAAGAATGGAGGAGGTGGGGGTCAACTGTTAATTTCTGATTTGTGGAAAAAGAATAAAGATTATAGACTATATGTCAGTACTGATGTGATCGATACTGAGTACTGATCTCACTTTCCTGAGGGAGTGAGTTACAGCACCTTACTGCCTAACTGGTTCTTTCTGCCTCAATTGTTTGTTACTCCCATATAAATATTTTCGCAGTACATGCTCTGATCCCTAAAATACTGAAAATGTTGATTTAAAATGAGATAATATTTAAAAGTTGAGATTAATCAGAAGCTTTATACTTCACTGGTTAAGGTTGAAGTATGGTGTGGGCCAGCAGTATAGCAGCACTGTGTGTGTGTGTGTGCTGCACTGAAGCTGTGCTGTGCTGTGTGCTCTGTTTCCCATCCCCCACAGTCAGGCACTAGCAGTACTGGGCTTCTTTTGCAAGCAGCAAGGCTTCAGCTGAAGAGAGACAGAAAGAGAGAGGGGTGTGGGGCGGGGAGCCGAGAGCAACAAGAAACGAGCTTATTCTTGTGCACAGAAATTATTTTCCCTTGTGAGATCCTCTTTTCTGTTTCTCTTAGAGGCCAGAGTGAACTACAGGGTAAATAGGCAGAGGTTATTTTGTGATGATAATGTATTCTGTTTTTCAACCGCTTGCAGTGTTTTATCTGATTCTCTCTCTCTCTCTCTCTCTCTCTCTCTCTCTCTCTCTCTCTCTCTCTCTCTCTCTCTTCCATTTTCACTTCCTGCTTTCAGCTGTAGCCCCGCCCACCCGCAGCCCTATCATCTATTACCTCTTCCTCTGCTACACTCACAAGCAACTCGCCCTTATTCTTATTCTGGCGTTCTGTGGAACCTCAGTAAAGAATTCAGCTCGATTCCTCCGAGGTTCACATGTAAAACGTATATGATATTAATCTCATGACATTTCCCAATAATTCCAGCAGAATATCTGTGTGGCAGTGTATAACCGTTGCCACATATTACTATATTATTGCAGCGCTTAAGTGTTTATTATGGCACAGATAGTATATAGTGACAAGTAGCAAATTAAAGGTTAAACTTTTGAGGGATCTTTTGCTGGTATGGTTTTGGTTCACTTACCACCTTGGACAGAAGCATCACAAATCAATACAGAGTGATGAATACTGACTGATCGCCTACATAGTAATATATGATTATTTACCAAATAAAAGAAGTGTGTTCTGCCAGGATGATGATGATGCCCCACAGGACACACTAAATGGTTTGATGAACATGTAAATGATGTAAATCAATTATGTAAATATTGCCATTAAGGCTGCTCTTTAACTGTCTGATTTCAGCAGTTATTAGCCATCATAGTGAACAAGATATTTCTGTTAGATTTTTAGCAAACATTTTTCCAAGATACCGTGTGTTTTGTGTCAGATTATCCAATGATGGTCTTCTAATGATAGACCTGCATTTAAAGAATATTATTTGGTCAAGAAATTATGATGCATAAGTGGAAAGATTCTTCAGAGCGCGCCCAAGAAAATGTGGATGTTTTTTTTTTTCTTGTGCATTAGATTTTCATTTATGCTTCGCCAGTGTGTCTCTAGCTGTCCTGACAATTTTCAGAGAATCCGGTGATCTCCTTTAATCAGTAGTCTTCAGACCATTGTCAGAACAGGGACAAAAAAAAATCTGACAGTTCAGTTGTGTTTAGTCAGGCACACCATACAAGAATAAAATGTGAAAAACGCCTTGCACTATAAGCACTATAAGTGTGAAACAATGATACAATTGGATTGATTTCTAAGCCTTTATAGGATTTTGGAAAATGACAAGGAGTCATAGTTGTACTTGTTATTAATAAAAATGTTAATGTATTTTGTTGAAGGAGGCACGGTGGTGTAGTGATTCGCACGTCCGCCTCACAGCAAGAAGGCCTGGGTTTGATTCCCAGCCTGGGCACTTCTGTGTGGAGTTTGCATGTTCTCCTTGTGCTTGCATGGGTTTCCTCCAGGTACTCCGGTTTCCTCCCACTATCCAAAAACATGCACGGTAGGCTAATTGTCTGTTCCAAATCTCTCTTAGGTGTGAATGGTTGTGTGAGTGTTGGCCCTGCGATGGCCTGGCGAGCTGTCCAGGGTGTTCCCCGCCCTTGCTCAGAGTTGGCTGAGATGGGCGCCATCCTCCCCGTGACCCTAATTTGGATGAAGCGGTTTAGAAAATGAAGGAATAAATATTTTGTCGAGCAATATATATGTATTGCTAAAGTGTTTTTCTTGCTGTTATGCAACGTCAAGCTCTTCCTTCCCTGCCAATCGAGTCCATTCCACCCAGTGAGGAGGATCCACTCCGGGTTTCTCTGCTTGCAGTGTGTGTCAGTAAAATGGCTGTATGAGCCTCGTGCTGGTGTGATCCGTTCCTCTGCTGAAGTCTAGTTCTGTAATAGAAACCCCCCACAAATTCCGTGTCGGTTAAATTCATTCCCTGGGAACACAGTTTACTGTTCATAGTGCTTCACAAAAGCAGTGCTAACGGTGCAGCCCGGATTCGGTCCGGCGGTAAGGGGTGGGGATGACTCGAGATTCGGGCAGACGGTTGTAAAACTGCTGTATTTACGTTTCAATGTTCAGCGTTTGATTGTGACTTGACTCGCCGAGAGGGAGAGATAGAGAGAGGGGGGTTATCATGGCCGCTCAGGTCGCCAGCGCTACCTCTCTCAACAGCAGCCCGCCTTCCGAGCTGAAAAAAGCGGACCGAGACCCAAAGGAGGAGACGGTACCGGCCGAGAAGCAGCAGGAAAATAAGGAGCCGGGATCAGAGATCGGATCACCGGGCCGCGGCGAGCTGCACGAGCGGCCCGAGCCTGGCAATGCTACGGGAGGAGGAGGAGGAGGAGGAGGGGAGTCCGAGATGAAGAACGGCAACGGCAATCCTCCGCGGCTCACCAATAATCAAAATGATCCCACCGGACCCGAAGCGAATAACCACCCGGGCATGGCTCATCAGCACCACGGCTCCGGTTTTCCGCCGCCGTCCTACAGCTACACTCACCACTACGCACGGGGCCCTTTTCATCAACATGGCGGACAACAAAGCCCTGGCATGGCAGCCGCGGCGCCCAGCAACATGATGGAGCCGTACGGACCGAACTCTCACGACCACGGCTTTCCCAACCATCAGTTCAACAGCTACGGACAATTTCCGAACCGAGCGCCGTACCCGAGCCCGGGCTACGCCATGAACTCGCCGCGCAGCGCTCCGGCTCAGGCGGCTAAACAGCAGCAACAGCAGCAGCCAGCGGGAGGATCTCCGACTATGGCAGCGTCCTACAATAACCAGCGCTATAACATCGCAAATCCACAGGCCACGTCCACACCGACTCTAAATCAGCTTTTAACCTCGCCGAGTTCCAGCCGCGGATACAGCAATTACCCGCCGAGCGACTACAACAACCAGGAAGGCGCTAACAAGGGAGCCGCGGATATCACTGCTGCTGCTGCCCAGTATGGAGGGGGCCATCCGGGCTGGCAACAAAGGAGCCATCACCCGCCGCCCATGAGCCCGGGAAGTACAGGGCAAACCCTCGGAAGGAACCAGGTGAGTTGGAACCGCCACCGTTTTCTTCAGTTCCTCTTGGTTTTTGTTTGTGCTAAGCGTGTGCCCCGAGCACGCTATGCTAGCTATTGTCTAGCTAAGAGATACGATAAAATGGCTGCCTTCTTGTTTTTTTTCCCCCCACACACCGCCTGGTTTAACAGCTTTATTTTAGAGAGATTGTTGTGGTCTCACGGCTTTTGGGAGTCTGGAAATGTGTGGAAATACAACCTGCAGTCCCATGTAGGGATGGAAAGTGTGTAAAAACACGACAAAGGCAGATTTGCGAGCTCCCAGTCGCTTCTCTCAGCACCAGATGGCTTAAACATAATTAGCTGAAGGTTATCTCGGTGTTCGGGTTGTTGCTGTTTCACTTTTCCCCCTAAGTATAGTTCGTGATGAGGAGTAAAAGCTCTGTGCATTGGTGAAAGGGACAGGTTATGCTTTTGTGCATGTTTATTTTGTTTTAACGTGTTTATTTTGCGGGGTAAATAAGGTGGCTAGTGAACGCTTCACGCCTATGTGAGGACACAGCGCTACTCGAGCTGTAGTTTGAAACATGGAGAGGGATACGGCGGAATAAACACTCCTATAAGTCTGTATACTGTGTTTATAAGGGAACCAAGAGAGCAGGGATGGCCAGGATGTGGCCGGAGAGCTTAGATTTGATGGTAAAGTGTGATGGTTTAGGCGCTTGTAGCCGGCTGTGTGGTATTAGCCAGCTAGCGTGTTGCCTGTAAACGCCAGCCAAGTGATTTGAGTGAGGCCAGATTGCTTTGCTCTGGGATTTGAATTGTGGAGGTAAAATGCTTGTGTCAAAGGCAGGAGACAGTTGGTCTTGGGTTGACACGCGAGTCGAGATCTGATTGGCTCTTCATCCTGCGCTCATGGCCATTTATAATTTCACATGATGTAACACAGCAACAATTCCTCATTAACTAATGTGCTTCATCTCCTCGTACTCCTGCAGCTACTCCAAGTAATATTTCTTACACTTAATAAATTCCATCCATGCAGAGATATGTGCAGTTTGTGTCTTTCATGCAGCTGTAATTGAATAAATTGTGAGATAATTGAATTAAATACTTAAGATAAACTAGGCTTTGACTTTATGCATTTTCAAATATTAATATAAAAAAACACAAAAATATCTAGCTTATTATTAAAAAAATACATGTATGTGTGTATATAGATGGATAGATTCTGTGTGTGTGTGTGTGTGTGTGTGTGTGTGTGTGTGTGTGTGTAAATGTATATAGACACGCACAGTATTTATCTAAGTGTGTGTGTATAATGTGTGTGTGACAATTTGTGATTAAACATAAATGTAGGGGACCAGTGTGACATATTGTGCAGGTCCCCTACATGTATGTTTTAGAATGCCCTTCGAATTTACAGTGCAAGTTATACTAGGGAGAGATTAATTAGGGGAGTTATTGATAAATTTGCATGGATTTTTTTTTTTTTAGATAAATATTCCCCTTGTCCTCTTTGAATTGCAGTCACACATCTGTGCTGAAGCTTGTATGAAAATGCAGCTGTGTGATGATCAATAAGTGATCAGTGATCTATGTATTTGAGAATATTTTGCTGTAATGTATATTGTGGTTTTGCTATTTTGGAGGCTCATGTTGTGACGGCGTTTCCCTGTGCCCAAATCAAGTTGTAAAAATCCCACTGAAAGTTTCCCTGTTCTAATTGATTAACTTCATGTTTGGCATGTTCGTAGGAAACTCCACATCTGGTTGCTGTTTGTGAATTCGAGTATAAAATGTTAAAAACTAATTTGTTTGATTTTCAGTTGTTCGAAGTCAAATATCATTAATAATTATCAAGTAAGGTTTGGTAGAATGGTATTTTACTCTATAGTAAATTGGGTGGGAAAATAAAACAGTTTGCTTGAACTAAAAATAAAATAATTTGTTCAAACAGAAGGCACCATGTTGTAATGTCCCAGGAGCCTTTTGCAGCTGGGCTGTTTAACCCGCTTCACCATTATGGTGTGGTTTTTGTTTATTTTTTGTTTTTTAGGGAGACATAATTACATAATTTTGTCAGGCAGGATATGAAATCATCAGACAACTTTTATTCCTTTTGGATTTCTGCTTTTTCAATATTTTAGTGTCTAACAATTTTATTATCATTATTATCATAGCTGTGTACTAGGTTAAGCTGGGAGTGTTGTGTGTGTGTGTGTGTGTGTGTGTGTATATAAAATGCAAATGATGGACTAGTGGGCGTGAGCCTGTTTTCATGCAGCGAAGGTGAATTCATCAGCTGCTTTAAAATCGTAACTCGTTTCAATGTTGTACAAAGCAATTCGTAAATTAAAACGAACATTTGATCGCCACTCATTCCATGCACTCGAGTTGCTGCTCACATTCTATTCCATATTGCTTATGGCAGCTCAGTGTCACAGTTAATTTCTGTCATTTGCAGTTTATTTTGGCCAATTAATGATTTTTTTTTTTTTTTTACTTGGCTGGATTGCTTTTTTGAGGTTAGGAAAGTAACTTTATTAAAGTGTATGTTTAAATTTATACACTATTTTTAAACATGGCTAATAAACACAACATAATAAATTGGCACTTTTTGCCAGGGGTTTTAATTCATCTTAATTGGTCATAATATAAACATAATCCGGCACATGCTTGTTTGCACTGCGTGTTACAGAGCCAGTGCAAAAATATCTTGCTGTTGGTCAGACAGGGACAATGTATAGACATTTTCAGTACGTGTGTTCTCAAGCCTTGTTTTAATTACTGTAGTATTGGCTGTAGGTTTATTCACGTTACTTTATATGTATTAAGTATTTTATATATCATAAGTTATGGTCTTGTAACACAGTAATAGTGAGAAATTTTTTCAAAGTTCTGATGATAACTTGGTTTATATATTTGTTTGCTCCATACTGTGGATTTTCTACAGAACTGTCTCTTTTATATTGATAATGATCTGTATCCTGATATTGACATTACATTTAAATCGGCAAGCCTTGCATAGCCAATGTTAGGAAACCTAGTGATGTACTAATTTGGGAAAGATGATTAATTCTCTTCTTGAACAAGGGAATACATTTATAGGGGCTGTGTAGTAGTAAACTGTAAACATTAATTTCTATAGTCATAGATCAATTCCAGTTCTTGACATTTCTTGTAATTTAAACGCAACTTTTTTTTTCAGATCAAGCAAGTTGAACACATCTAATGTTCTAACAGGATTTTATTTTTCTATTTTTGTTTGCGCTTTTTTGCCTGTTTTTTTTACATAGTGTTTTTAAAAGTCATCTTAATTACACACTAAATAGTATTTCACTTGAGCTGGCCCTCATTTCACTGCCTCTCATTCATTAGCCTTCTACTGGTGTACTGCCCATACCAATTAAGAGCTTTTCCATTGCTCAGCGATGTAGTTGGGGTGTTATTTGATTTATTTATGTTTTTAAGAAGCGATATTTTTGCATGAGGTTTATAGGAGCATGTTTTAAAAAATCATAGATATACTTAGCATTTCCATTTTATGTTGCATATTAGTTTTGTTTCAAAACCCTCATTGGCCTTAATTATAAATGTTTGATTTTTTTTGTAATAGTTTAAAATAATGTGGAAGTTTATTGATTTTTTTTTAAACAATACCTAGATGATTTAATCAGTGCATCAGGTCAGAAAAATATTTTTGGGATATGCCTGTTTGATGGGTGAGCTTTTTTGGGTGGTTATGTCCGTTGTGGTTATTATTGACTTATTTAATTCTGTGCAAACATGCATCCTTTTTTCATTCGCATGATCTGTGTCCATCTTTGTAATATACAGTGTTATAATAGGGACTCAGATACAGATTACTTGAAACAAACAAGTGCTTATGGGATTCTATACAGTTTCTGCATGAAATCCTACTGAAAGTTCAACTTCCATAATGATGCTTTTCTCCTGTTGTACAGAGATTGACGTTTTTGTGCTTCATCTTTTTGACATCGTTATAGGTATCATTGAAGATGTATAAAATTTTACCATTCAGACTCACTGCTACTGTGTTGCGGAAACTTTAGCCGTACTTTATTACCCGTAAGTTTTTAGTTTGTCTGGAGTGATCAGTTCAGTAGTTTTTGTTTAAGTTTTATTAGTTTGTCTTTTTTCTTCCCCATTATAAGTGGAGATGTAAGATATTAGCTATTACCACATTCTCATTTTAAGATAGGGTTGTTCAGAGTGCTCATTAGCTATTTGGTATGTAAATAAAAATATAGAAAGGTTGTGCTTGGCATGTAATATATGAGAAGTTATTTTTTTTCCTCTCCCTGTTTTTGGGTTTGTGGGTTTTTTTTTAATTTTTTTTTTTTTTTTTTTTTTATAAAGTGTAGCATATACGAGGCATGTCGGAGCTCCTAGGAATGATGTGATGCTGAAGTATTTACTTCTCCTTCTGTATATCTACAGTTCAACGCTACTAATATCACCATTGCAGATTTCATTCTCCTTTTCCTGCTAGGTATATTAAGCACCCGATGGACTCAATTTACTGATGTTTCCTCACACGGGTTGCTCAGTGGCTTGTGATGAGAGCAGTGACTGCTGTGCGGTATGGTGTCCTCGAGGCTCTCACTTCATATGTTGGCGTGCCAGTGCCCTCCCCATCCCCCACAGCCAATCAAAGAGCCAGGCCAGCTTTGTCTCCTGCCAAGAGAGCCTTCGCTTTATCTTATGCAGATTAGCCATGTGCTGCTTTTATTTATTTTATTTTTCAATTTGGACTCTGGAAAATGTCAAGAGCTGCTACGGCTCAGCCTCTTAAAACTGGGGTTGTTTATCAAAGGAGATCTTCTGTCAGTCCTGCAGCGAAATAAAAACTACTTATATAAATATCCATTCGGGCTAGGGGATTTAACTATACAATATTGATATCCTGATGTGTTGTGGCACAATACACTTTACTGAAATACTGTGGCTATCAGTCGTTTTTATTTTTTTAATGAAGATTTAAAGCAGCAGGTCAGATGCAGAAGTATTTTCTATTTCAGCCATAAATACATTTTTCTCGGTAGAAGTATTATTGAGCTTAATTTTTTTTAATTGATACTTATGTTTTTTACAGTCAGAAAAGCTCAATGTCATGTATTGTGAAAAAGGCTGCATGTTTGTCTTCTTGCTGAGAACAACTACACACATGGATATACGTTAATATGCAGCCATGGGCGGAAAAATTGAGGCCGGTTTTAGTGGTGGTCATCATTAAAGCCAAACATAACCCTATTTTCAAACTTTCCCAATTGAAATAATTAACATAAGTCTTATCACGCATGTACTTTAGGAGTATGAATGTTCTGTGTAGAAATAAAATCCTTTTAGTTCACTTTTTTCAGTAGAGGGCGCT
>JAQNCB010000001.1:21304523-21318813 GCA_030068295.1 Euristhmus nudiceps
GAGAGAGAGAGAGAGAGAGAGAGAGAGAGAGAGAGAGAGAGAGAGAGAGAGAGACAGAGACAGAGTGCAAAAACAGAGGTCTCTTTCAGTCTGTCTGTATTTACAGTATCTAACGATCCACCCATTTCTCATCCCCCACGCTGCCCAAGGCCACATGAAAGCTGTGAGCTGTTCTGCCCAAGTCCAGATGTTTAGGTGGGGCTTTTGGCCAAAGAGGTGCTCTGCTTGTCGTTGTCTTGCCCCCATGCATGCCTTGTTCATCTCCTGTTGGGAGAGTTAGCTTTGTATGTTATCGAAGCTTGTTGCTCAACTTGTGTGCAATAAGGCCAATGAAGGATGTGCATCGATATGCGGGAGAACTGTGATCTCTATGTAGGCTTTTTCCAGAAAGGGGAGCGGAGCTTATGGTCCATTATCTCACACTGAGTACTCCACTGTCTGCTCAAACAGTGTACCATTGTCTGGATTAGTGCTCAGTGTGTCTTCGGCCAAGAACTTCATAGGTCTTCTGGAAGTGAAGGTTTTTTCTCACTGAAAAGCAAAATAAACACAACCTCGGGAACACATTTGCATAGCTCAGCTTCTATAAATATCCACCCACTAACCCATAAAAAAATTCAAAGTGCACAATAATTTAACAACATCTACCCATTTTGCAATTAAAACCTTTATGTGGACATTTAGTCTCACACAAAGGTTACAATTCGAAAACATGGATGATACTTATATGTATGTAAATATAGATTTCTTTTTTTGTCTCTTCCCAAGTTATTATTCTTTTATTTGCTTGTCCTCATGTGTTTTTAATAGTGTTCCCAAACATGCATGTACTTTTTTTCAGTTGTATTTTAGCATTTTCCTTCATCCTCTTCAGCCTTCGCCTTCATCTTCTACACAGTCGTTTTTCTCCCCATTTGATCCTCATTTTCTCTCATTTTGTTTTTCAGTGTTTTTTCCTTTTACTGCTTTGAACTGGATTTGTGGTTTGCTAGAATATTTAAAATGTTTGCCAATATTTATTTCCTGTAAAAGGCTCCCCAATCATGGCAAAACATTCCCTGGGAATTTGACCTTTGGTGAACCAGCTAAAATGTAGTTTATAACTCATATCATTTGCAACAAATATCTAGTTGAAGCGTGTGCACAATATAGAAGCACTCATATGTTAACACTAAAAGAAATAGAGCACACGAAACACAAGGCAGTGGGGGTTCTGGGAATCCCATTTCCTGGATTCCAAAAGGGCTACTGGGAAGTAGAGATGTCAGTCCAAGATCAGTGTTGAGAAAAAATTCCGTTCCTTATGGTTCATATACATCGGGCGCACCATCTTCTCTTCTTATGAGACATTGAACTTTGCATGTTGCAGACTTGTTCGATGGATGTTTATGTAGAAATCAGAAATGATTCATCTAAGATTATAGATGTAAGTCTGTGGGCTTTTCTACCCGAGCCTAGAGGTTCATCAGCCGGTGCTCATCCCTGGTTTCTGTAGCATGAAGCGACTAGGAGTTGAACTCCTCCTGGATGGTACGCTGGTCCATCGCAGGTTACCTTCCCAGTGTTTTTACTGGTACCCATTTATACTGCTGTGTGGACAGAGGTACACTTGTGGTTCAGACCTTGCCCAGGGGTCCCAACACGGTGGGGGTCTCACCAAGATTCAGACCCACGAACTCCTGATCATGAGCCCAGCGCTCTAACCGCTATGCCACCAGTCCCAGTAAGATTAAAGAAGTAGCAACCAATTAACAGCGTCAATATATACATATTTTTTTCATGTACTTTTTAAAATTGTGATGTCGGTGTTTGTATTTCTATTTGCTATTTTGTTTTCTATCATTTATAGGTCCAGCGCACTACACTGAATCCAGTTTCCATGCCATAGTGGGACGACCTTGAACTTGGCCCTACCTACACATTGGTGATTGGTGGCGCGCACTTCTGGCTGTGTTTTACAACAGTAGCCAAATCATAGCTTGTGGCATGCGCGAATTGTCTCTTGTGTGATTGGCAGTGTCTACACTCGCCTTTCTGATTTTTGTCATTTCTAGTGCTGTTTTCTCGTGTATGAACTCGTGCCTGGTTCTGACTCTGTTTATGTTGTTTCTTATCTGATTGCTGACTTAATATATTTTGTGTGAATACTTTTATATATATATATATATATATATTCATGTGATAATAGCCCCGTGGTTAGTAGAAAGCCGTAAAACATAAAATATAAATAAATAAAAGATACACAATGGCTTGACCTAGACCGGGTAATAACAAAAGTATTAAGGAATGCCAAATACATCTCTAGTGGGATTGGTAGTGTAGTGACGTAGTGGTTGTGATGCTGGGTTCATGATTGAAAGGTTGTGGGTTCAAATTCCTGTTAGATCCTGTTAGTGCAAGGTCTTAACCACAATTCTACCTCTGTCCTCCCAGCAGTATAAATGGGTACCAGTAAAACATTCTGGGGAAGTAACCAGTGATGGACTAGCGTCCCACCCAGGAAATGTCGAACTCCTCGTCGCTTCACGCAACAGAAACTAGGGATAAGCTCTGGCCTGATGAGCTACTGAGCTCGGGTGTAAAATGCTCGGCAGACTTACCTATGTAAATATTTCTCCGATTGCAAATCTGAACTATGGATACATTTATCAAAATTAATATGTAATACAATTTAAATAAAATTTTGAAATTAAAGCTCTTTGTAAAATGCATAGCAGTTTTTTATCTATATATTATGGGGAAAAATCAATAATATTTTTGCTTAAAATTTTATTCTCTTAGGCAGTGACATTCTAGATTACTTTTTAGAGGTGCTTACAAGCATATTTAGGAGATGAGAAAATCAATGTATGATGTTGAAGCAGTTGGGTTTTACTGATCAAAACCTGATGTTTTAGCAGATGAAAAGTAGTGGCATATGGGTAAGAAATAAATTAAAATCAGTCATCACCTCTGTTAGGATTTTTCTCCCATTTGTTATATTTATCAAATACCAAACTCAAGACAACTACAGTATAAATATGTGAGTATGGGATCCAGATTTGAGCTGATGGGTTGAAGTGATTCTGTAGTCCAGGCACTCAGTGTAAGGTCACTGACTCCTCTTCGAGCTCTGTTATCATTATATTATATTGGGGGGTCATGGAGCTTGGATTAACATTGAGATTCCTTTACTGGAGCTTTTCTTTACTTTTCAAATGTAAAATTTGAGAGATTCGGCAATGACGAAATATCAATCCTTCATTTTCTGAACCGCTTAATCCTAATTAGGATCGCGGGGAGGCTGGCGCCCATATCAGTCAAATCTGGGCTTGGGTAAAGTACACCCTGGACAGTTCCGCAGGCCATCACGGGGCAGAAACACGCTGACGGCTATACAGCCTACTCTTGACCAAAATCAGCAATGGTTCTTTTACATGCCTCTCACCACAGACAGTGAGAGACGTGGCCGGCCTTTGATAACCCAGTTAGCTGCAATGGGGGGACAGCAGTGACACCCCATTGATAGTGGGGTTTAAACTCCCGACCTTGTGATCAGTAAGCCAGCACCCTACCTCTGGACTACCACTGCCCATGAAGAGATATGTGAATATAAAGTATTTATTCTGTATTATGTTTTATGAATAGGGCTTTGGATAAGTTGTATAAAACCAGTTATGTGTAAGGTGCTGTATGCTCGGAACGGCACATGTAATTTTAATTCTTTCTTTGTTCTCTCCCCATTTTCTCCCCTAATTTCAGTTGTATCCAATTACCACCCTTCAGGTGTTGTCATCGCTATCACATCACCCCCCACCAAACAGGGAGGGGTGTAAGCATGCACCTTCCCCCCTGAGTGACATTCAATGCTGCTCCACGCCTCTTTACTAATTGCTACACATGCGTAATTAGGGGTGGGCTAATACACCCAGGGGGAATGCGCCAGCCGCCCCCTCGTACGAATGAGTTTACAGATCCACAAAATTATCTGGTTACTGTTGTGAGGAACAGGGAAGTGAACGTTTGCCATCCCTCCCTCACATGAGAGCTCAGCCAATTAGCTTCTGGTCATTGATGGCTGTGGCATCAACCTGGATTTGAACTTGCAATCTCCAGGTCGATATTCACATACCTTCTTGACGTGACACTCGGGAGCCAATTTTAATTCTTTCTGACATGGTGGCACATAGTTAGAAATAGAAAGTGATTAATATAGTGCATAGTTAGACTTGATGCAGACAATTAAATAATTGCTGATTAGTTTTATTTTTTAAATTTGGTAATTGAAATGTTAAGTAGCCAACAGCACCTATACTTTATATTACTTTACCCTGTCATTCTTTTTCTGTGATGATAAGACTAAAGTAATTAAAGATATATCGGCCCTTTGAACAGATTTTTTGTGTATGACATGCAATAAGACTATTCTGTTGCTGTTCACTCTTCAACATTTAGTCTATTTATCCAATAAGGAACCTATATACACTGAACTTTAATGCTGTCGATTGATTCAGAAAACAGTCAGTTCCTGTTATTGTTATGTTCTAGCTTGTGTGTGAGCTGTCACTAATTCCCAGCTTCTCTTCTTTTCTCCAAGCTTTACATGATACCATATAGCAAACAGAAACTGTTGTGGGAATTATTTTGTCCTGATGACTCTACTCTCTGAAAACATAGTAATTCTTTAGCATTGATTCCCAAGACTTCACCCATATATATAAATATAAAATCAACTCATCATCATAGTACGGTTCTTCATATGAGCTTTTCATACATGCTGCTTTGCTAAATTAAACAGTGGTACATCTGGTATATGGTTCTTAAAATAACCTCTTTCCAAAAAAGAAAACACATGGTTTTGTGCACACTTGGTGAAGAAATATAATTTCAGTTTCCCAAAGCAGAAACCTACATATTTCTGGATTTTTGTTTACATTGAGTTATGCTGCATATTGCCCTTCACACCTTTCTTACCAAAATGTCAGACTTAATAATTTGTGGTGGGTATCTACAACTTGTGGGGTCTATGCTAAGGTTCTTAGGAAAGATATGATATATATTGATATGTATAGCGATAAGGCTAGTTTACAAGCAAAAATGTACAAGCATGCTGAACATTCCAGTCGTGAGTAAATATGTTTCCTATTCAGAAATTAAGACACAGTTTCGTTAACAGCTGAATTAAATAATTGAGCTACTTTGCCCAAATGAAGCGACACAGCTGGATGGAAACTCTAAACATGGTATCCTTAGAGTGGTAGGTGGGGGATCCACAATATTCCTGATTGTATAATGAGTTTAAATTTTTTTGGGAAGCTGAAATGGTGATCTTTCCTCCAGTGTACTCTAATCCATGCATTTTCTTTTCTTTTAAATACTTTCTCTTATAAAGCCCAATTGTTTTGGGTAAAATTTAAATTTTTTCCTTCTAAGCTAGTCTAGACTGGTCCCACGGTATTGTATACGGTCAAAGTAGTACTAATATACAAGGCAGGGAACTGTACATGCTAGCTTAACCTAGACTTGGCAGTGACATTATGCAGTTGAAAGACTGTGACCATTAAAATAAAAGAATACTTGGTGTTCATCCATTTCTTAGTTATATCATCAAGATCAGACCAGCTGGTAACAATACATGATACAAATACTCGGAAAAGCAATGTAAATATAAAGAGCTAAAGAGATCTTTATCGTCAACTGTTGCATGAACAATGAAAATCGGATTGGCAGCTCTTTGTTTCGCAGTAATTATAAAAAGAGAATACACAAAAGACAACTAAGGGACTACACTGTTTTACATGTGCAGATACCTACCTATGCATGTATGCACATACCTATATGTACACACATAGACACATATACATACATATATCTTATATACACCTATATATCTCCCACATATTCCCACATTTATAGACTTATACATCTATTCACATATACAGAAGCATAAGTGATATGGCAACATTGCAAGACATACACCGGGTAAGAGGTAGAGCTTTAGAAGGGTCATGGTGCTGAAATGTTATGACATTCGAGACATGCTCTAAACATGAACATTGCCCTTGTAACATTTAACATGAGTATTGCACTTGAACATGAGTATTACACTGTATAGGAAGGTGGTCTGAATGATGGTTATTCAGTCAGTGCGTGTGGTGGTGGTGGGGTTACACGTTTAAAAGCTTGTGGTTAAAAGCTGGTCTTGTGTCTGTTAGTTTTTTTGTTTTTAGTGTCCTGTACCTTTTTCCCAGTGGGGAGAGGGGAGAAAAGGGTGTGTCCAGGGTGTGTGGGGTCCATGATGATTCCACTGGCTCTCCGCTGAAGTCTCTCAGTGTAAATGTCACTGAGGGAGGGTAGTGTAGGTCCAATTACCCGCGCTGCTGTCCTCACCACCTGCACCAAGGCCTTCCTGTCCTCTGCAGTACAGCTACTGAACCACACTGTACAGCAGTAGGTCAGGAGGCTCTCGATGGTGGAGTGGTAAAAGTTTGTCAATAGGGGTCGGGGTAGATGCACTTGTCAGAGCTTTCTGGGGAAGTACATCCTTTGTTGTGCTTTGCCCACCTGGTGGGAGATGTTTGTGGTCCAGGTGAAATCAGCAAAGATGTGGACTCCAAGAAACTTGAAGCAGTCCACCCTCTCTATCTGCTCTTCAATAAATGGAGAGGGCAGAGTGCTCAGCTTGTTTAGATCTCCTAAAGTGTATTATCAACTCCTTGGTTTTGGATGTGACCCAGATTCTTGTTGTAGCACCATCGCTGCAGATGGCAGACCTCCTTCCTTTAGGCTGACTTGTTATCCGTAATCAGACCTATGATTCTGGTGTCACAATATAGCTGTTTCAGTCAATCTTATAATCACTTTCCTTAAAGAAGGAAAAAGTTGGGAAATACAAAAAACGAGAAAGGGTTGGCATTATGATTTTTTTGGATAAATGAACACACAGATTTAAGATTGTCAGAAGGGATTGCAATTGTCTTGCTCATAACTCTATTTGTTTATTTGTTTGTTAGTAAGGGAGGGATGAAAACATCTGAGTTGTTTAAATTAGGAATTAGGACTAGTCAAAACTGTGGAAGAAATGTTTACATTTACAGTATATTAGGAGAGATTTATTATTTTGTTCTGTCTGTAAAGAAACAGAAGCTGAAGAGGAATGCCAGTTCCGAAAACTTTTCTAGATGGAGAATATGATTCTACTTTCCTCTCCAGTGAATTAGGAAGAGCCAAGGAATATTCCACAGGCTCACTGGAAACAGGACGCAAGCATAGGAGCCAAGTCTATCCCTGTTCCACTTGGGCTACATTATATTAATACCATCAGTCATTCATTAGAATTTATAAACATTACAATTTATATGAATTATAACTATCTAATGTACCGCTAAAATTGATTTAAAATATCGTTTAGTCTGATTGGGAAAATAGTCTCACCATAATTTCTTGTCACTCGCAAAACCTCAGCACTTCCATCCTCCCCCTCCTTGTTGATTAAAAAAGCTGCATGTTGGACAAAAAAGCTTTCATGAATAGATTGAAGCCCCAGGATGACATTGGGGCCCCTGTAGACTGATTCTCCTCTTACGTAAGTCAATGAACAGGCACACTTCTGGTCATGGTTTCATCTTCTGTGGGCCTCTCACCGATGACATCACTATACTCACACTTTACAGTCATTTCCTCCTGACCTGTCAATGACCTCAAAGGCAAGGGCGTTTTTCCATTATCGAGACTGTTTAAGATTTCTTACTTTTCTTCATGCTACTTACATCTTGCTTGACTCCCTATAAATCCTGTGAGAGGAAAATCCTCTTTTGGTTCGGCATTTACTCCTACAACCAAATCTCACAGACTTAAAAAAAGAAAATGACATTACAGTATAACACCAGTTATGCTGTATTAATTTTAAAAAGTTTTGATCCTCACAAAATATATTCATTTAATGGTGATAAGAAGGTAATGCGAGTGTGAATGGTTGTTTGTCTCTGTGTTAGCACTGCAATAGACTGGTTCCCGGTTTTAGATGTACTCAGCAGTTCGCCCAAATTTAGCGGGGATCAGCTCCTGCTTCGCCAGTGACCCTGATGGATAAGCAATATTGATAATGGATGGATGGACTGATAAGATGGTATTTGGATTACGTGTATGTTTCGAGTATGTCTTGTGTTGTAGTGTTATGGAAAGTTGATTTCAGCCAGTCAAGTCAAGTCAACTTTATTTATTTATATAATTTAAAACAAACAAAGTGTTTTTACAACTGAAAAATATACGGTTAAAAAATAGCAGTAATCATACAACATAAAATTACATTAAAGAGGGCATTAAATAATAGATTATGAAAAAATGGAAGAAAGATCTTTTGGAAAAAATGACATTCTCAACTTGAAATGTAGGCTAAAAGAAAAGATACATGTCTTTAACAGTGATTTAGAGTGTTTGATAGTGGAGGTGAAACTAAAGTGAGGGAGAGCTACTAAGTATATAACTCAGGGCTAGTCAAGGAGATACAGTGGGCCAAAAAAATTTAGTCAGCAACCAATTGTGTAAGTTCTCCCACTTAATAGATGAGAGAGGTCTTCAATTTTCATCATGAGTATACCTCAACTATGAGAGACAAAATGAGAAAAAAAATCCAGAAAATCACATTGTCTGATTTTTAAAGAATTTATTTGCAAATTATGGTGGAAAATTAGTATTTGGTCAATAACAAAAGTTCATCTCAATACTTTGTTATATACCCTTTGTTGGCAATGACAGAAGTCAGACATTTTCTGTATGTCTTCACAAAGTTTTCACACACTGTTGCTGGTATTTTGACCCATTCCTCCATGCAGACCTCCTCTAGAGCAGTGATGTTTTGGGGCTGCCGCTGGGTAACAAGGACTTTCAACTCCCTCCAAAGGTTTTTTATGGGGTTGAGATCTGGAGACTGGCTAGGCCACTCTGGGACCTTGAAATTCTTGAAGCCACTTCTTCATTGCCCGTTCGGTGTGTTTTGGATCATTGTTATGCTGAAAGACCTCGTTGACAGGCCACGTTTTATCTTCAATGCCTTTGCTGATGGAAGGAGGTGTTCACTCAAAATCTCATGACACATGGACCCATTCATTCATTCTCTTACACGGCTCAGTCATCCTGGTCCCTTTGCAGAAAAACAGCCCCAAAGCATGATGTTTCCATCCTCATGCTTCAGAGTAGGTATGGTGTTCTTTGGATGCAACTCAGAATTCTTTCTCCTCCAAACACAACAAGTTGAGTTTTTTACCAAAGAGGTTCTATTTTGGTTTCATCTGACCAGTGTGTTACTGATGATAGTCTTTGTTACTTTGGTCCCAGCTCGCTGCAGGTCTTTCACAAGGTTCTCCCGTGTGGTTCTGGGATTTTTGCCGATCTCGTGATCATTTTGACCCCACAGGGTGAGATCTTGCCTGGAGCCCCAGCTCGAGAGAGATTATCAGTGGTCTTGTTGGTCTTCCATTTTCTAATAATTGCTCCCACAGTCGATTTCTTCACACCAAGCTGCTTACCTATTGCAGATGCAGTCTCCCCAGCCTGGTGCAGGTCTACAATCTTGTTTCTGGTGTGCCTTTGACAGCTCTTTGGTTTTGGCCATAGTGCAGTTTGGAGGCTGACTGGTTTGAGGTTGTGAACAGGTGTCTTTTATACTGAGAACGAGTTCAAACAGGTGCCATTAATACAGGTAATAAAAGGAGGACAGAGGAGCCTCTTAATTATGAAGTTACAGGTCTGTGAGAGCCAGAAGTCTTGCCTGTTTGTAGGTGCCCAAATACTTATTTTACTGAGGAATTTACCAATTAATTCATTAAAAATTGTACAATGTGATTTCCTGGATCCCCCCCCCATAGTTGAAGTGTACCTATGCTGAAAATTACAGGCCTCTCTCATCTTTTTAAGTGGGAGAACTTGCACAATTGGTGGCTGACTAAATACTTTTTTGCCCCACTGTATCTGTCAAAGAGAAATGATAGCATGCAACATATTATTCAACTGGTAATTCTATTAACTAATTTGTTTTTCCTAATCAGGCTGATTGGAGAATGGGGGTTTGAAGGCAGATAAAGAAGGAAGTGGCAGGAAGTGTGTAGTCTGCGTAATGGGATTGAGCTGTTCACACAGATTAGCAGCAGGCAGCTAAGGAAATGAGAGCAAGAGGAGATTTGTACACTGACACATTTTCAATATTATGCTTGCTGTTGAGGAGTGTTATCCCTTTAGTAAAGGAATAAAAAAAATATGGTTAGAAAACAAATGTAGTCCTTGTAGTCCTTACAATAGAAATGTATTTGGCAATAGTATGTACATTTGTAAGGTAAAGGAATACTTCCTTCTGTCTGTAAGATTATTTACATGTGTTTAATTCCTGCATGTGTAAGTATGGCACCATATTGCTGCCAATCAAGTAAAAGAAAAGAAGATCAGTATCATGTTATAACATTAAACTTTTTATATTATCACGGTATATATTCACATTTATTTTGTTTTTGTTTTTGTTTTTGTTAATATACTGTCAATATAATACCAAAATATAATAGTTATTATAAAGTTGAAAATTTCAGGTTAGCGTAGTATATTTTCATGTTATATTGACATACAAACTTATTAAATTGACAATAAATATTTAATGTTGTAACAGTGTAATATGTCAAAATAATGTGAAAATACATTGTTATAACCTGAAAAAGTTCACATTATGCCATGAAAAATATTCTGTTGCTACACCATACTAATTTTGAATGGCAGAAAAATGTGAAAATATACTGAAATAAGATGAAAAGTTTCATATTATAACAGTAATCCTTTCTCATTATAACATAACAGTGATCTTCCTTTCTTTTAGCTGATTAGTAGCAATTATAAATCAATGAACATCGTGGTATGGTGAGTTTATCGGTGAAGTGTTGGAGAAGGTAATGCTTCTATCTTTGTACTACACTAACCCAAATATATTCTACATAGTCCTTTCCTCCATGCTCCATAATCTAATGACTGATGTGCCATGATAATCTTATTCTAGTGTTTTATTAGGGACACATGGTTCCTAAAATAAATGTGAAATCATTCATTTTCTGGTCAGATGTAACATTAAAGTTGGTGCAACTGCTTGAACATGATGTCTTTGGTCTGTAATTGGGGGAAACACAGCACGTTCCAAACAACAAACTGTACTTAGGTGGTGGAAACTGTTAAAAACATTATCTGGCCATAAAACGTGTAGTGGGAGGTCATCAAAATGAAAACCAAGCTTTCTCTGTATTCTGTGGCTTAGAAAACCAGACATTTAGGGCAAATTTTACTGGTCTGTCTCCTGCTGTCAAGAACTGGTTGGAGCTGCTGACTGATGTGGAGTGATCCCAGTGGGTAATGATAGATCTGTTTCCCAAAACTAAAAAGCCTACTATAATTGAGCACTTTTTAAAATGCATGTTAAGACATTTAAATAGATGGAGTTATGCAAGTGATACAAGTGAAGAAACTTTACAGAGAGGGTATTTATGGTGAAAGCAATAATGTAGAAAAATAAAATGTTGATGTACCATCCTGAAGGTTAGTTATTGTGTGAATTAAATTAAAGGTCATTAGAGTGAACTTTTGAAAGATCTTGCAAGCAAACATCATGTTTGGTTTTCTTCTTATCTAAATTTGGAAGAAATGCAAAATAATTGTTTCATACCATATTGGAAAAAGTACAAAATGTTTAAATGACTATTTAGAAGTGATACTGGCCTTTGAATTTCTGGCGTACTTTCATGTGAACTTGCAGTTATTCTTATTATCCAAACATGGTTTTCTGTTAAGTTAGTATTTTGTCCCCTTTGTTGTTTATTTATCGTACACTAAAAAGCAAATGCTTCTTATTCCATTCAAACTTTTACTTCAATCCAAACTTTAACAAATAATAGTTCTCAAGTGACAATTCAAGCATATAAGTATGCTGACACAATCAAAAGAGTCTGTTTGGGTTTTTTTAAATAGCCCTTAATGGTTTATCCTTAAAATAGCTCAATAGCGCCTCCACTTGGATAAACATGATTTGAAGACACACATAGTACAGCATGTTCTATACACAGAACTAACTCTTAAATCCTATTAATTAATTATCCTGAAATCACATCAATTTTCTGTAGGTAGAAATGTACTACTAGGCTTGAAACTGTGAAGACCTGCCAATCTTTTTCTCACCTCTTTCTGATTCCAGGTCTATGCCAACCAGAATTCGGACTGACAGTCTCGGCCTTTTGGACAAGTTGAGAATAAACACTGGACTAATAGCTGCTGAACTGGCCACATTGTATATTAATGTGAAGAGTCAGTTGTTTGTTTTTCTAGTTATGGCAAGCAATAAAACAAAAGTAGAGATGTGGCTGAGGAAACTGAGGAAGAACAAAGCATAATCATTGGAGGCTTACGCTTTGTAACGTAAAAAGCTGTCAGAGCTCTTTGGCCGCACTGCCAAGGAGAGCAGTAGCGATGTAATGAAAAATAACTGACTAAGCTGTTGAGGGCCAGGTGGCAGTAAAGCTGGAACCACCTCCTCCTTACATAACATAGAGGGGCATATTGAGTGGCAGACAGCATAGGCACATGCAGCAACTACTATTTGAACTTCTATCAACAATCAACTAGGTCTGCATGTTTAGCCTATATTACCCTTATGGCACCACTCCAGGTCTCGCTATTAAAAATATACTCGATTGAACGAAGATATAAGGCAAAATAACAATAATTTTTGTAAAATGGTGGCATCAACTGAGTTATTCAGATGAATAATAATAGTAAAAATGTTGAGATGTCAGAACGAATGCTATAGTACTTTAGATTTATATGGAATACAAAAATACATATACATCATGGCAAAACATTTACAAAGGCAAGTTTTGATTAAGAAAAAGAAGTTTTAAATTCTGGAGCAGTGGTGGCCCGGTGGTAGCGTGCTGACTTACTGATCCGAAGGTCGGGTTTCAACCCCACTGTCATCAGGTTGTCACTGCTGTCCCCCCAGTGCAGCTAACTGGGTTATCAAAGACTAGCCATCAAAGGCGATAGCCTAGCGAACTGTGGAGGTGGACCCTGCCCTCATCCAGAGTCGGCTGAGATGGTGCCAGCCTCCCGGAAACCCTAAATAGGATTAAGCGGCTCAGAAAATGAATCAATGTATGAAGAGTTTTAAATTCTGGCTTTACTGGCAGAAGGATAAAATAAACTTCAGATCATCCTTAAAATTTCAAATATGGCAGTTCATAAAAAGAAAGCCAAGCAGCACAAAGTGTCTGTCAGCTCCTTTAAATGTCCATAATTACCATAGGATGGCATCAAGTCACCTACATAAAAATTTGGCAAATATCAACTGGGGTTAAGTCAACAGCAATGACAATTAAAAACAGGTTTCTCTGGGCGGGGTTGACGTCATGCAAAGCTAAATACATAGATAATAGCTGTAATTGATGAAGTCATTACTGCACTGTTAAATGTCATGACATGATTAAATATAATTGTTTCCAGCCTGGACAAGAAATACGTCATATGAGTTAAATTCCTATTTATATGAAAGTTGATTACAATAATAAATGCATCATTCAATCATCTTCAGTGATATTGTGATTTTACATGGTATTGTGAATATAACACCATGACTACGTGTAGTATTGGGAGACTGTCAGATCTGTGCGGGCTTATACAGGACAAAGCCCAGGCCTGTTCCTAAGTCCTAGTCAGTTTGCCTGTTTTTAGGATGTGAATTGAGTGTTGTGTGTCACGGTTATAGTGCAGAAATAATTGAATACTAATTATTCCAGTATTACTTACATATAAAGTTTTGATAAGCCTGCTTATGCTTGGTGGCATTTATTAGCAGTGTTGTGTTGTCTCAAAACAAGTAGGCTTGGAGTTCAAACCTGTAGGCTAATTGACCCATTTCTATGTAGAGTTGCACGTTTTCCCCCATGCTTGTGTGGGTTTCTTCCATGTGCTCTTGTTTCTACCCATTACCCATGTACTTGTAAATTGGGTTAACTGGCGGCTCTGTACAGTGATCCCTCGCTATATCGCGCTTCAGGTTCTGCGGCTTCAGTGCATCGCGGATTTAAAAAAAAATTCATAGAAAATATAAGTAAGCAAATATGGAAAAAAGTTCATGAAACCTCCACAAGAAGTCGCTACTGACTCCGATTTGGTGGGAAATTCGTCTCAACCAATCAGCTTGCGAGATTTCAGAAGGCGTGTCCCAAACGAAGTCAGTAGTGATCTAGCGGCTTGTCTCTTCACTCTTTCACTATTGAATAGGGAAATAGTT
>JAQNCB010000001.1:21402699-21413129 GCA_030068295.1 Euristhmus nudiceps
TTGCAAATAGATCCTAACCGCAGAGATGCCTACCTCAGATATAGATTTTCAGTATTGTTCACGACTTTTTTCAATATTTTGGAAAAATTTTCAGTAACACTTCTACACACATGAATTAGCAACAAATGTATTTGTAAACAATATTATTGACATTTATTTTACATCATACTTAAAATCTACAGATTGGATGGCAACATAATATGCCTCACATGACAGAGCGAGTGCAAGTGCTCTTATTTGTCGGACAGAATAGCACAGTTGTGTAATACCGGGTTTACATTAACTTTCCATACAAAATACGGAGATCCGTACTGGTAGGCATCTCTGTAACCAGCCCAGCCCAGTGGAATTTAGCATTTACCTTAACACCCTGACTACGGTAGCCATAATCAATCAACATTGACCCATTTATAAGGCGCACCTGATAAGGCACACCGTCGGCTTTTGAGCAAATTTAAGGCTTTTAGGTGCGCCTTATAGTGCGGAAAATATGGTATATAGGCAAGCTTTTTTCATGAATGACAGTGCAAGCTAATTTCTTCATTTCTTTTCTGTCGTCTTTCTTCCAACTTCTGGTCATCTTTCTTGCAAGTTCTGAAGGTATCTTTGGTGGTCAGAAGAACTACCCCTTTAACAGCTGTAATCGCCTTTGGTCTCTCAGATGTGCTTCTTGTGTCCTGACTTCAGGTGGGATGTTCACGTCCCCAAGATCATGTTTCAGTACATCCTTGAAACGGAGTTTAGGTCTGCCAACTGACCGGGTTCCCTCTTTTAGCACAGAGTGTAGTAACATGAGGTTTACGATTAGGTGGCATTCTGGTCACATGGCCAGCCCCTCTAAGACACATATACTTGAGTCTGGTTGATAGTGGCTCAGACTTAGTAATTTGAAGAAGCTTTTGGTTTGTAATGTTGTCCTCCCAGGTTTTATTCATGATGAATAATCGATTGTGAAGTTTTGAAAGGCAGTTTGGAAGACAAAAGAGAAGTATATGCCAAACAAAGTCAGAGCTAAGACACAACCTTGTTTGAGTCCTCATTTGATTACAGCTTTCCATCAAACTGTACTACTCCTTGCATATCTTGATAAAAATCATTGTAATACTGAAAGCAGAGTAGGGGTGCAGCCAGCTTTATGAAGCACAGTAAAGAGCGTCTTCTGATCTACTGGGTCAAATGCTTTTGTTAGATCTACAAAAGCTAAATAGAGTGGCTGCCTTTGTTTTCTTTATTTTTCCAGTAGTTGTCTGACTGCAAATATCAATCTCAACCAATGGTTGAGAGTTGGGGTCCGAAATCACATTGAGATTCAGGGTAGATTCATTCAGCTATAGTTTGAAGACGCCTTTCTAGCCAACAGCTTGCCAGTCACACTTAGCAAGCAGATGTCATGGTTATTATTACAATCACCATGATCACCTTTGTTTTATATATGGTGATAATTCTGGCATCTTTGAAGTCTTTTTGGACTTTATTTTCCAGCAGATATTCATTAATTGATGTTGATGAAGGTACTTGGCAAAAAATTCTAGTGCTGCTTGCAGAAGCTCACTAGGTATTTCATCAGTGCCTGCTGCTTTACCACTCTTAAGACTTTGAACTGTGGATATCACATCATCCACATCAGGCTGGTCATCAAGATGGTTTTGTGGTTTTATATACCTGTATGTGTGAGTGTGTGAGCGTAAGAGAGGCTTTCATACACATTAAGAAAAACACTCACCCATGCTGTGGACACTTATGGCACACATACTAAGACTTGGACAGACTTTATTTGCCATTTAGATTTACGTCAAAATAAAATTTTGATGCATTGGCTCAGAGCACAGCAGGAATGATGAGGAAAAATATATAGAAAACTATGCAAACTAACGGGGTTATTTCTCATTAATTTACAGGTACTTATCTGAGCCACTGTAGCCGTAGCCGACCTCAGAGCACCATCTTGTATGTTGATATTAGGTTGATATGTCGGTATTTTGTACCTTTCTTTCATAACATGGATGTTTTTTTCCATCTTTGGCACAAAGAATAACATCTACTTTCCCCAAAAACAGGGTGAAACGTGGACTCATCTGAATATAGCACATGGTTCTACTGTCTTTTAGTCCATCTTAGACGAGCTCTGGCCCAAAGAACGTGCCAGTGTTTCTCCATAGAAATGATGAATGGTTTTCTCCTTGTGTAATAACAGTTCACGATGCATTTCTGGATGCACTGTGTCAATGGCTTTCCAAAGTCCTCCCAAGACCATGTGATTACATTTGTCACAGTAGTATGACTATTTCTTGGGCAGCCTCACCGAAGGCTTGAAGGTCACACACAACGAAGAGTGGTTTTTGACCTTGTCCTTAATGCACTGAGACACCCAAAATTCCCTAAACCACTTCACAGTATTCTGCTTTGTACATGATGAAAGACCTGAAATCTCTGTAATCTTGCATTGAGCAATGTTCCTTATGAAGTGACATACAGATCTCCCAAAAAACTTTACCACAAAGGGTTGAATCATGACCCATGCTGGTTGCAAAGGTGGATGCTATTTTCATATTCAATCACAATATAACTTAACTACAACCCATTAAAAAAATTACTGCTACTTTTAAACTTTTTAGTGCTGTTCAACTTATGCCGAGTGTGGTGCAGAAACAAATTTTAACTTAGTTTACAAAATACTATTAGGTTGGTTATTAAAAATATTGAAAACCTTCTCTCACAATAATTCACAAAACACAAAATTTTAAAAGAAAGAAAACAAGTGGCAGATAAAGAAAGAGAGATATAGAGAAAAACAAAGAAAGAGGAGAGCGAGAAAGAGACAGAAAGAAGAAATGAGATGGACAGAGAGAGAGAGGGAGAGAGAGAGAGAGAGAGAGAGAGAGAGAGAGAGAGAGAAAGAGAGAGAGAAAGAGAGAGAGAAAGAACACTGCACTGGCAAAAGCAGAAAATTGCTTACGCTGTAGAATGTTCCTCTGTTCCAGCTCCTCAGCAGTGGGCCTCTGGCTCAGTCGTCTTTGGATAAACACACATATTACCTTAAAGTTGTTTAAAGATACATTTATTTTCTTTCTCAGTTTATGGGTAGAACTGAATTAAGTCTGTGTTCCACTATTATCTGGGAGAAAACCTACATTAAGGTTCTCAGCACTTTGTTATTAATGATTGCGCATTAGTGTTAAAGACAGAGCATGCGGGCCAACCAGTACCGTGTCAGTGCTGTGCCAATCTGTGTGCGGATGGCCTCCCACTGCTCTTTGCTCTGCCATGACAGACCTGTGTACTCCATTCTGGTCTGTCTCTCAGGAGCCTGTCTGTCTGGAGCTGAGGGCCGACTGCTCAGCTTCAGAGCCAAAGTGTCCTTCCTCTTTACCCTGCTGGCCAAGCTACCTGCACATGGGCACACATTATACCATACACATGTACATAAACATGTACATAACACACGCACTGTGTGCATGATCTGTACTGCAAAGGCTTCACATACTTGGTGGACTGTCTTCCTCTTCATCTGATTCCTCCTCTTTGTAAAGCACTGGGCCATCTGAGTCGCTCTCATCAGCCTGATGATCTTCCTCCCTTTCCTCGTCCTCACTACTATCGGATCCCTCTGACATGATTCGGATATTTACATCACCCACTAGGCACCTACGGCTGCGAGGTTCCAGCTCTGGCTGATTTTGAGGGGGAGGGAGATGTTCAGGAGGTGGCTCGTCTTCATCCTCCTCCTCCTCGTCCTCTTCCTCCTCGTCCTCTTCTTCATCTTCCTCATCTTCATCAGAGTATTCGTCTTCAGCCCTGAGAGGTGGGGATGGATGATATATGAATAGATATATGTGGATGACTACATTTTAATTGTCATGCAATGTCCCCGTTTGTGGGACGAATAAAGAATTATCTTATCTTAAAATAATAATCAAATAATTTCTATCATCATATTATAGCAACAGGTTTGGATAACAATCATAAAATCATTCATAAGTTCATCATGCATTATTTAAATTGTACCATTGATGTTGAACAACTGTTTATAGGTGCTATAAATAAGCATAAATATTAAAAAGGAACAAATATTAAAAATAACTAATAAAGTGTGCCATTTATAAATAATGGCAAATCTTTTGGGCATAAAAGAAATAAAACCTTTCATGATGCAGTTATAGGAAAACAATCAACCGTGTCTCAAGTTGCATCGCACCAACAAGTTGATTATTTTCCTAAATCACCAAGACAGGTAATATTTTTTTATTATTTTACATACGATGACTAACTTTCTGATTGACATAAATTACTCATCTTTGTACACTTCTTGAGAAATGCTAGGACTGAAACCCTGCTGGTTTTGAGTACACACATTTTTAAAGGCTGGATGGTGACTGGCAGCGGGCGAGATCCTTGGTATTCTGGAGGTGTTTCAAACAGCAGTGTGTGTGCACGGTGGGAAGCATCAAGGTGATGGAGAGCGGCCCCAGGGCTGATCAGTGCCCGCTGGATCATGATGTGCAGGGGGACTGGGGCTTGACGTGTAGGAAGCTCTTCTTGTGGGCTAGGAGGGTCAAACTGGACAGGTAAGGGGTCTGGGAGAGGATGAGGGTAGGAGTGTTGATGGAGGAGCTGGTGGGGGTGTCCTCGAGGAGGGGATGGTGGGATGTGTGTTGGGAGAGGTGGGGACGGTGGAGGCGGGGGCAGAGGGAACCCTCCTGGGATGTTTGCCCTGTCCTCAAAAGACAGTATAGATGGCAGAGAGGAGATGGGAAGAGAAGGGTTCTCAGTGTGGCGCTTTGTGACCGGTGTGGTTCTCTTGGGGGGCATAGGTGGCGATGGCTTAGCTGGAGCTGGGTTGGCACTTCCTACAACCTGTGTGAGTTCAGCTAGAGAAGACAGAGGACTACAAGTCATGATCAATTACAGTTGTACAACAATTTTACCACACATTAATACAGAATACCACATTTGCACAAAAGGTTAGTACAATATTAAAAATCACCAGTTATTACCAGGTTTTATAATTTCAAATTAGAACAACGAAAAATGATAGTTCAGAAGGATACACATGTAAAGCCTTAAAACTACACAGTATCCTGTTTTACATGCTCAGAAGCAGTAACATGAACTATGTCCTGTGTTTGTCACATACTGTACATGCCCATGTGGCAGATCAAACTGTGCATTGAACTGCCACTGGTGTAGCACAAGGCAAAGCTGCTCCATGTACAGATGACCTGAAACAGCTGACAAACACACAGAAAGCCACAGCCAGAGAGTCTAGGTTTAATGGAGTAACTGCATGCACACATTTGAAATCTTTTCACTGACAAAACCAGGGAGAGTATTTAAAGTGAAGACATCTGCTAAATTCTCAGATGAATCTAAAGAATCTGCTGTCTTTCAGCATGCGGTGCATTCAATTACATTTACTGTATGTACTATTCTGCAATTTCACAGACAATCCAAAAAAAACAAAGGCCACCGCTCTGTGGGGCTCAGGTTATGGCACCCGAGCTTCTCACATCATTTAAAATGGCAAATAGCACATCAAACCCATTTACTGCAAATCTAGGCCCATTATTCATGCATTTGAAAAGGAAGCAGCGAAAGATCGAGAAAAAAAAAAAATACTATGTATAACATGTTCGAGCCACTCCATGTTAGTCCAGGATCCCAGCCAGAGCTAAGAAGCATATGGTCGCAAAGGGGAAGACAATGGCAGCACACATAGGGCAGATGGATAGGACATGATATAAAGGCAGCATTGCTGTGGTTCCAGGCATGGCCTTGCTGTTACCTGAGCGCCCACCTCCTGCCCGACGGCATAAGTACACGGGCAGGGACAGGTAGACATCATAGTCAGCCTCACGCTTCCAGCAGGACCAGTAGAGGGGAAAGGGGTCACCCCTTTGAAAGGTGGAAGCTGACGGGGTAAGAAACCATCCCAAAGGAATCAAACACTACACATAAATAAGTACGACCAAACCAGCCAGGAAACTGTATAGTGTGACAAAGAGAAGGATACGGAGAAGTGCAAACGGTAGCCTATAATGTGCTAAAGCAAGATAACATTAGCTGAAGGAGGTTTCATTTTCATTTCATTTAGGAAAGAAGGTCGTAGAGCTGTAATGAAGCTACAGCAACGAAAAAGCCATGGAACTACAGAAAACTCTGCACCAACCAGCTCATCTCACATGAGAACATAATGATTCAGCTGACCTGCAGGAGGCAGTGTGTAGACATAACCAATCCAGATTTTAATTGCTCTCAGAGATGACAAAAGCAAGAATCAGTAATAATATCAACATTATGCATTAAAAGCACAGCAAAAAATATAATTAAAAAAAGATCAAATAAATCTTTCACATTTTTAATATAGAGGTACAACAGTAATTTTAGATTTCCTGTGTACCACACATGCACTGCAACGTGGTTCTGAAGAATCAACATTTTATTTGGCCGTACAGGCATTATATTAAGAAAATGAAAACAAACCTACTTGACACTGAAAATAAAATCCCATACACTTACAATTTGTTTGGCTGTTCCACAATGCTCCACTATAGTATTTCTCCCTCTCCAACTTTAACCAAGAGCATGGGTTTTCAATATGAGAGCAGTAAATGATTTTGCCAATTTGCTCTACTGCTGTACGCGCACTTTCAACTAGTACACATACACTTTAATTGCGTTTGTGTTACATGTTTGGAGTTAATACATGGACCAGTGTCCTTCATTTCTTTGACTGAAGCTACATACATCAGCTAGAAAGCACACTAATCTTCCATCGCACCGCTGGAGGGTGACTCTCCACAATGGCAGAATGATCCACAGCTGAACCTAGCTAAAACAGTAACCACCTGCAAGTCATGCGAGTGCACCAAGGGAGGCAGTGACGCTTTTAGTGGTCAATGTTGTTTTACTGATTCTCTTGGTTGGTGAATTATGAGGATGTTATTCCAAGAAAATCCAGGAGAGCACACAAATCTGTAAGCAGAAGATTCATGAGCGCACAGGACCAGTCTGAGTATGAGGTAATTGTCTCAACTTGAAGCACACACCATTTGAGCAAAGAACAGTATATCTAAGTGCAAACAAACAGTTCTAAGAACGAGCAGAACAAAAATGTGCACGAAAGCTATTTGAGAGAAAGAGAAGGCAGGTTTTAAGGTGAAACTTCGCAATATCTGAATGCAAAATGAAGAAATACTGCTTTCAAATTAAAAGACCACATTTCTGATTAAAGATAGGAAAAACTCTATACTCATTTTGCCATGGTGTACATTTTCTAATAAATGTTATAAATGACAAATTTGAATAAAAGTACTAAATTAGTTTCGAAAAATACAGAATTAATTAAAACTCAGAACAGAAACCCAAAAACAATTACAGCATGAAGCGAAACAATCGATTTCGTATGCTTGAGTACCAAAGAGCATTAGTGATCTAAGAAGCTTAACGTCTGGGATGGGATCCTCTTAAACCTTGCGTCTTTTTAAAGATTACATGATGTTATGTTTCAACTCTGATACACAAAATTATCAAAGGAATGCTTGTGACAAACTTTCAGCAGTTCCACTGTACCGGTTGCACACAAAATACAAATTATGCACAACAGTTCTATGGAACTTTCAGACTTGGACTCTTGGCCTAAAATGATCAGCATGCCCCATAAACACAGCAAACCATGTACCCAAAACAGTAATAAACAAAAACAACATCTACTGCAACACTGCAGCAGACAGCTGCCTGCCAAGCCTGGAGTCATTATAGATAATGCTGCACAAGAGGAGAAGGATGCCAAGAAAGAAATGTTCTTGAGACTCATTTAAAATGTGTTTTTGCACATGAAAAAAAATTGAACATGCCGTGACAAAGATAAATGTGTTTCTTATTCTGACACTCCGAGACAAAAAGAATGAAAGTGGTTAACATCTGCTTTTTGAGGTCTTGTGAAAAAAGCAGGAAGCGGGTGTAAGCACTTACCCAGCATGGCAGCGTTGGTGGTACGGTTGACTGGTTTGGGTGGAGGGAGTGGGGGCTGCCTAGCAGACTGTGTTGGCACTGGCCCTTGGGTGGAGGACTGAGTGGAGGAGGATGCCGGGGGCACACTGGCCATGGCAGATGAGGCAGTCCGCAGGGTCTTTGCGGCGGTGCTAGAGATGGTGGATGACGGCGAGTTGGAGGGGATGGAAGATGAGGAGAATGAGGTTACAGGGTTGTGGACGGGTGTATGAGGCAAGGCCTCAGTGCCGGGCTCTGTGGTAGAGGTCATCAACCATTTGGGGGCCATGATGGACTGCTTAGGGGGCAATGGCTCTCGTAGGGTGTCCCTCATGGCCTCAGGGTCCGGAATATAGTGACTGCTGTCTGATTCTGAGAGGAATACAAAGAAAAAAAATATTTCTAGATGTTACAACATAAATCATAAATGCTATAAAAAGAAATAAATACATCATCATTACATTAAAACCAGCCTTATAAATTACCACAATGTATTTTCCTATATTATGACCTTCAGCATGTGACACAGACCCAAGATGTTCTCTCATACATCTTATCAGGCTAGTGGAGCTGTTATGGGTTGTATCATTGTTCCCATACTGCTCATTTGTATGTTTCTTAATCAGCTCATCAACCACTGTGTGAGATAAACAGGCTGCCATAATTACCTTTCTGTCTCTCTATATCGCCCCCTCACATATTACTAACCCCCACCCATTCTTCAAGGCTGGCGTTTTAAATGCTGGGTTATTTACAGCCATTTTATCACAAGATACAGCCTGCAGAAACGCAAAGAGGGGCATCCAGTATAAATATATGTCGGAAAATGAAGGCACTGCTTTTCTTTAGGGGAAGGTGTATATTTTTATACCGAATATTTTTTTAATGAAAATGGCAAACCGAATAAAACAGGCTTTTATATTATTTATTTGGTTCTGGCTGCATATTCAAATAAGAACTTTAATGAATTTTTCATAAAGATAAACATTGGAAAAAAACAAAAAACAAAAACACTTCTGCTCTGTGATATTTTGTTGGACCGCCTTCATCCTTGATAACGGCATGTAATTTCCATGGCATTGCTTCAAAAAAAACATAGGTCACAACACATTTATATCCATTCAGAGTTGTTTTCCTTGACATCATGAATCGTTGATCAAAATATTGAACTACTTCATGAAGTCTTCCCCAGCACATTCAAAAGGACAGGTCAATGGGGTGCCAGTTCATACAATATGTGAAAACAATTCCTCATGCTCTCTAAACCACTCTTTCTTTATTTGAACCTCATTTTATATCTATGTCATCAAGAAGTAAAAAATTAAATGGGAAAACTGCTCATTCAGTACATTCAGATCATCAGCTAATTTTATTGTATTGCACCATAATGCTGCTGAGCGTCGACCTGATCAACTGAAATGTAAAATGCCATGGAGATGACACACTGTAATCAAGGATAAAGGTGATTCAATAAAATAGTGGAGTGAGGAGTGAGTTGTTCCTTTGACCACTCAGAGTAGTTTTGAAGTGTTTAAGTAAAAAAGTACTTACAAAAATAATTAACAAACACAAAGACCTTTTACATTCCCATTGCAGTAGTTTCAACATTGAAATACAAGTATCTATTCCACATGCTCTCCCTCTGCTTGTTTCTAAATAAGAATCTTAGCTGGAGCAGGACCGGAGGGAGTAGCACTTGTTCACTTGGAGGAGAGAAGAGGAGGAAGCACTGGCCAGCAAGAATAGAGAAAGGAAGTCAAAGACTTGGTCAAAAAAAGAAATTTGACCCTCCTCACCTCTTCTTCCTCTGCCCTCCTCAGCGGATGAGTGGCGGGGGAGGCTGGGCTTCCAATCGGTCTCAGGGCGAGTTCTTCTGCCATCCTCAGAAGGGGCTTTGATCAGCACGGGCTTTCTCTCTGTATCAGTGTGAATTCTACCTCCATGCTTCAAATCGTCTCCCTGCCACACCAGACTCGGCTTCCACTCATCTACTGCAGCCCGTCCACCCCGCCACCCTTCATCCTGGCTACATAAACCCCGTCGTTCTGCATCAGAGGGGTCACGAACCCTGCGTTCTGGATTGACCCTGAATTGCAAATCAGTTGTAGGCCGAACAGGCTCAATACCCCGACTTCCACTGGTGCCCCCTACAGGCAGTGTGTGGCCATTCTTCACATATGGGGGCTTCGACCCATGGGCTTCGGCTGCTTCTGTGAAAATAAATGATGGAAAATATATGGAAATTTGGCTAAAGAACTGGACATTTTGGTCTATAACAAATCAAACTCACGGAGAATAAACAATGTACACTATACTTCAGGAAAGTGTTTCTAATGGACACAATTGGCCAATAAGTCACGCAATTTGAATTGTTTAATTCAGATTGAAAACGTAGCTCAGGCCACAAACACAGAATGACCTCCCTTCCTTGTCACCAAGAA
>JAQNCB010000001.1:22188927-22201496 GCA_030068295.1 Euristhmus nudiceps
GTTGGAATCTGCAAAAGTCTTGAGAATGGGGCGGAGGTTCACCTTCCAGCAGGACAACGACCCTAAACATAAAGCCAAAGCTACAATGGAATGGTTTAAAACAAAACATATTCATGTGTTGGAATGGCCCAGTCAAAGTCCAGGCCTAAATGCAATCGAGAATCTGTGGCAAGATCTGAAAACTGCTGTTCACAAATGCTCTCCATCTAATCTCACTGAGCTTGAGCTATTCTGCAAAGAGGAATGGCCAAAAATTCCAGTCTCTAGATGTGCAAAGCTGGTAGAGACATACCCCAAAACACTTGCAACTGTAATTGCGGCGAATGGTGGTTCCACCAAGTATTGATACAGTGGGCTGAATACTTTTGCATGCCACATTTTTCAGTTTTTTATTTGTAAAAAAATTTTAAAGTCGTATAATTTTCCTTCTACTTCACAATTGTGTGCTGCTTTGTGTTGATCTTTCACATAAAATATATTTGTTTGCGGTCGGAATGTGGAAAAGTTCAAGGGGTATGAATACTTTTGCAAGCCCCTGTAGGTGTTGTTCTTAAAGTGGACAGTGACAATACAAATGCCTAGAATTTATTTAGGCAGGTATTGAGGACCGGTTGTGTGGACTCAGTAAGCAGAGACAGAGGCAAAGGCAGTTGGCAGTGTACTGAGGGTTTATTGTGTAGCACAGGACAAGGCAGGAGAGGTCAGGTGGAGCGGGACCGGCAGGAGAGTAGTTCCCAGGATGGAGAATGGAGCTTGTAATCCTGGACAGAAGACACAGAGGTTCAGGAACTGAAAGGCAATAGCACTGGAACAGAGCAAACAAAGGTAAGAAATGCAAAAGCTGGAGCAGAACTAACACAGTAGCTGGTACTATAATCCTGTGCTAACTGACTGTGAACCAGGAGCTTAAGTAGACAGGAGCTGATGATCCAATGAGTAGCAGCTGTGAGGCCCCAACTCCTAATTAGTCAATTAGTGACTACTGTCTCAGACTTGCAGAAGGAGAAGGGCTAGGAACAGAGGGCGTGACAGTACCCCTCCTCAGCGGGCACCTCTTGGCACCCCGCGGGGCTGGTTAGGGTGGAGACAACGAAAATCCCTGATTAGCGATGGGTCCAGGATGTCCCGCCTGGGGACCCAACAGCTTTCCTCCTGACCATAGCCCGGCGAAGGTCTAGGATGCATCGCACAGTATAGGCAGGACCGCTTCCATCTCCTGATTGGCCCGCTTTGTCTGGCGATTGGACTGCGGATAGTACCCAGAGGATAGACTGATTAGTAGCTCCAATGGCTTTACAAAACGCTCTCCATACCTGTGAGGTGAACCGTGGGCCCCTGTAAGAAACAATATCGGAGGGTCGACCATGGACCCGAACAACGTGCTGCACCAATAAGTCAGCAGTCGCCTGTGCTGAGGGCAGTTTGGGCAAGGCGATGAAATGTGCAGCCTTATAAACGGTCAATAATGGTGAGAATGACTGTGGTACTTCTAGATGGGGAAGTCCAGGGTGATGTGGGACCATGGACGACTGGGGATGGGCAGAGGATGGAACAGACCCGCCCTGGCCTTAGTAGCGGTCTTGTTCCAGGCACAGATGGAGCAGGCTGCCACAAACGACCGGGTGTCTCTCTCTCCATGGTAAGCCACCAGAAGTGCCGTTTGAGGAATAAGCCTGTACAATGGGCCCCAGGGTGACAGGTAAGGTGGGAGGAATGGGCCCACTACAGGACCTGAGAACGGACAGAGTCTGGGACAAAGAGGCAATTAGGAGCTCCATTATCTGGGGCAGGCTGCATGGTCTGGGCCTGATGGACCTTGACTTCAAGTTCCCAGGTAAAGGCTGCAATGATTCGAGAAGGAGGCACAGTGGATTCTGGTTCTGCAGAGTTCTCCTCCGCTGAAAACTGGCGGGATAGGGAATCTGGCTTCACATTCCTGGAACCTGGGCAATAAGTAATGGAGAAATTGAACCTCTCTAAGAAAAGGGCCCACCTTGCTTGACGAGCGTTCAACCATTTGGCTGTCCGGATGTATGAGAGGTTCTTGTGGTCTGTCCACACAATGAAGGGATGCTCCGCTCCTTCCAGCCAGTGCCGTCATTCCTCTAGGGCCAGTACAACTGCCAGCAGTTCTCGGTTACCCACATCGTAGTTCCTTTCCAGTGGATCTAGTTTATGGGGGGGGGGGGGAAGCAGAAGGATGCAGCTTGTTATCTTCAGGTGAACCTTGGGACAGGACAGCACCTACCCCAGTGTCGGACACATACACCTCCACAATGAACTGCTGTGAGCGGTCAGGATGGGAGTGGAGACAAACTGGTGCTTGAGCTCTGAGAAGGCCGCCTCAGCCTCCGGAGCCCAGCGGAACGGTATTGATGGAGAGGTGAGCGCCGTGAGGGGGTCCGCTATACTGCTGTAATTCTGGTAGAACCTCTGATAGAAGTTGGCAAAACCATTGAAACACTGCAACTGCTTGTGGTTGGAGAGAGTAGGCCAGTCTGTGACAGCTGAGACCTTGGCTGGATCCATCCTGAGCTCCCCTTGAAAGATGACAAAACCAAGGTAGGTAGTGGAGGTTGTATGGAACTTGCACTTCTCGACTCTTTGTCAAGGCCGAGAAGTGTAAGTTCCATACAACTTCCACTACCAAGGAAGGTAGTGGAGGTTGTATGGAACTTGCACTTCTCGGCCTTGACAAAGAGTCGGTTCTCCAAGAGGAACTGTAGGACTGTGTGAACATGCTCCTGATGCTCTAGGGTAGAGCACAAGTAAATCAGGATATCGTCCAAAAAGACAAAAACGAACCGGCCAAGCATATCATGGAGCACATCATTGACTCAGGCTTGAAAGACTGCGGGTGCGTTAGCTAGCCCGAATGGCATGACTTGGTATTCGAAGTGGCCTAGCGGGGTGTTAAAGGCAGTCTTCCATTCATCGCCCCGCCATATATGCACCAGATGGTAGGCATTGCGGAGGTCCAGAGTGGTGAATATGGTAGCTCACTGGAGGGGAACGAAGGCTGGTTTATAAGTGGCAGCAGGTATTTGTTCTTGATAATGATGTTGTTGAGCCCCCTGTAGTCAATGCAAGGCCCCAGGATCCCTACCCTCTTCTTCACAAAGATGAATCAAGCACCCACAGGAGATGATGACGGACAGATTAGGCCTGCCGTGAGGGACTCCTGTATATATTTCTCCATAACTTGCTGCTCAGGGCCGGAGAGTTTGTACACTTTGCTACTAGGGAGTGGATCCCCCGCCAGGAGCTCGATAGCGCAGTCATAAGGCCAGTGGGGGGGAGAGAATGGGCCTGCTCCTTTCTGAAGACCAGGGTGAGGTCATGATACACTTCTGGGATGGAGGACAGGTCTATGGGTTCTGCTGCAGGGCAAGGATTGGAGGTGAAGGTTAGAGCCGAGCGGAGACAGTGTGAATGGAAGTAGGTGCTCCAGGAATGGACCTCCCTTGTGGCCCAATCAAAATGAGGGTTGTGGAGCTTCAACCAGGGATACCCAAGGATCAGAGGAACATGCAGAGAGTCAATGACACAGAAACTGGTCACTTCTTGGTGACTGTCTGATAGGTGTACTGATATGGTAGTAGTCCTGTAGTGCATCGTGGCCATCCACGAGCCATTGAGAGCGTTACTCTCCATAGGGACCTCGAGGGGCTCCATCGGGATGCCCAGCCACTGGCATATGGCACTGTCAATGAGACTCTCGTCAGCTCCAGAGTCGACAAGTGCCGTAACCGGGAATGACTGACCCCACCAACAGAGGGAAAGCTTGAGTAGGGGCCGGTCTGGGGGAGATGGGCTGGCAACGTGGCTCGACAGTATTTCTCCCGCTACTGCATAGCCAACCCTTTTACTGGATGGATGGGGCAACGAGCAATGAAATGACCAGCTTGGACACAGTACAGGCAGGCTTGGGAGTGGATTCTGTGGGCTCTCTCCTCAGTGGACAAACGGACGCTGCCCACTTGCATAGGCTCAGGTTCAGGACTCCTCGTGACGTGTCGGGGGAGCTCTGGAGGCTCCAGCACCTCGCGACGGAGACTGTGGGATGTTCACCATCCGGCACATACCTGGGGGAACTCGCTGGCTCAGAATGCCATAATGATAGTTGCTCGCTCACCTGGATAGCACATCGTATGGCTCTGTCTACGATGGTGAACTCTCCTCGGAGCGCCACCTCACCACCAATGTCCCGATTTCTGGACAGGCGGTGATGAGCGCTACCTCATTCCAGCCCGACTCTACTGCTAGACCCTGGAATTGGCTCACAAACTCCCTGACCTAAAGCCTCCCTTAACGGATCCGAAAAAGTTGGCTGGTCTGATGAATATGTACAGGATGATCGTACACCTGCTTGAGCTCTCTAGCAAAGGCATCGGCAGACATGGCATGGGGGGAGCGCTGCTCAAAGAGGGCATTGTAGTAGCTAAGCGGCGGGCCTTCCAATGGGTTCACCAGGTAGGCCACCTTAGCAGCCTCACCGGCGTACCTGGTCGTCGAAAGCTGACTGGCACTGGGTGAGAAACCTGTGCTCGGATCACCTGAATATTTAGCCGGAGGCGGGATGTTCGGCTTGGGGCTGTACTCAAGTCGTCCTAGCTGCCTTCCCAGGATAGCCCTTGACTCCTGCTCTGCAGAGTCCATAGCGGCTGGATTATACTGTTACGGGACCGGCTGTGTGGACTCACTAAGCAGAGACGGAGGCACTTGGCAGTGTACTAAGGGTTTATTGTGTAGCACAGGACAAGACAGGAGAGGTCAGGTGGAGCAGGACCGGCAGGAGAGTAGTTCCCAGGATGGTTGAGCAGGCAGGATTCAGGATGGAGAATGGAGCTTGTAATCCTGGACAGAAGACACAGAGGTTCAGGAACTGAAAGGCAATAGCACTGGAACAGAGCAAACAAAGGTAAGAAATGCAAAAGCTGGAGCAGAACTAACATAGTAGCTGGTACTATAATCCAGCGCTGACTGACTGTGAACCAGGAGCTCAAGTAGACAGGAGCTGATGATCCAACGAGTAGCAGCTGTGAGGCCCCAACTCCTAATTAGTAATTAGTGACTACTCTCTCAGACATGTAAGAAGAGAAGGGCTAGGAACAGAGGGCGTGACATATTGTTTGCACACTGGGTGTCAGTAGTAAACAAAGTTATTCGCATTAGCATAATACAGTGCTTCTTAATTATTTCCTGTGATGCCCACTAGGAAGAAAAAAACACCCACATGCGCATGACTATAAATAGTATTACTTGTCTATATAATTATTAGTAGTACACCTCTGCATCACAGTGTATTTTTATTAACATTAAAAACAAAAAAGAAAGAAATATAGTTCAACTTACAAAGAAAAACTTTATTAACATTCTTTTTTAATCTGTAACAGAAAATATTTAAAGTGCACCAATTTGCCTGAAATAAAAAAAGACATACTTATTTAAACTGTAAACAATTTTGACAACTTATTGCACCATTTGATACTGAAAAATAAAACTCCTCTCTCCGCCTTTCTCTTCATTCCTGTTAGAAATTTTTCCATGTTGTTTCTTGAGGGGTTGTTTCCGACACTTCATATCGTTTGCTCGTTGCGAAAATCCCCGACAGTATAGCTTGACAATGAGAGTGCCACTGCAAACTACTGTAGTGGATGTGCAATTACACTTAATTCTAGTACAGTATGGCAAATAAAAGCATGTTCCCCAGGGTCACACCGCCCCCGTTTGGGGGGCGTGCCCCATTATTTGAGAAGCACTGGCATAATACATAATTTGGATGTAAACAGCCAAATAGTTGCAGTATAACTACTGGCACCTTGTTCAAAATGGACAACCAATTTAAGTAAATATGGGCAATCTACAGCTGTGTATGCATGATGTATCATGGAATTTCATGTGCACTTCATTCAAAGAATTTTTAGTATAAAAATAAAAAGACAAAGTTGTGATACCAGTGCTTTTCAGAGCTGTTAATAAAAGCTACTGCTTGTGGGGAGAAGAATTTTGTGCTGTAGTTTTCCCTTAACCTGAAAAGAAACATTACCTAAGCAGACTATTATGGCAGATGTTAGAATGGACTAGCTGTGTAAAATTGAACCTACCTGGGGAGATCGATTTATTTATTTTTAAGCTGTTGCAGGAATACTAGTCTTTGTGGAGCCCAGCTCAAAACACCAATTTAAGGTCCCAGGTAAAAATTACAGTAACACTATGATGCCTATACCATGACTATGGTTCTATGTCTAATGTAATTGCTGCCTTGTGTGTTTTGTAGACCTCCGTACTGTGTAAGGCTGCAATCCATGCAGGGGTCATATCGGATAGCCTGGGTGGCGTAATTAATGTGACCCAGCAGAGAGGCATTACACTGTATGAATCAAGTTTTGCTAATGGCGTCCTGTCCAGAACGTGAGTGTACTAAACTGTCAGCTAAGCGTATTCTGTGGGGATATAAAATAATCAAACCACTTTACATTTTGTTGCTATGCAACCTGAAATCATGACCTTCACAAAATGTTTTCAAGCTGTAAATACTCAAGGCTACTTATGACAGTCAAGTGAAAGATATAATAGCAAGTTAAAAAAATAAATAAACAGAATCATTGGTATGTTTAAGTTATTATTCTCTTTTAAATATACTTGTAAACCCACTTGGATGTAAATATTACATTCTCCATTACACTCCAAGTCAATTGAATTTCCCATTTGGGGATCAAAAATGGTCTTATCTTGTGTTAATTGACTTCCACTTGCGATCAACTGTAATCATTCTGAATGTTCAGCATAGAAACAGCAACTTATAGAGCACTCCAGTGCTTGGAAGTGTAATTGAAAACCAATAATCAACTATGGGTGGCAAGACACTATTAAATGATCACAAGGATAAGGGTGTTGACGGGCCCAAGTCAAGAGATGGATATAAAAATGGACAAAGATTTTATTAATTATTAACCATAGAAGTCCATAATTAAGACGTGGTAAGTATTTTGGTACTACAAGGACCCTTACTGAATTATGCCATCCCTCAACTGGAAATTGGTTAGAGAGGCAAACAGGAGGCCCATGGCAAATTTAAAGCAGTTACAGGATTTTTTTGCCAGAGAGTGGTCACTGTGTGCATGTGACAGCAATATCACAAATGCTCCACAAATGTGTCTTGCATTGGGAGGGTTGCAAGAAAAAGCCAAGTCTCGATTGAGCTTTTCCAAAATGGACCTTGAAAATTCTGAGACCAAATGGATCAAGGTGTCATTTTCAAATGAGATCAAAAGTGAACTATTTAACCCTGACACCAAATGGTATATCTGGCAGAAAGACAATACACTTTCCCATCCAAAGAACACTACAATAAAACATGGAGGTGTTCTGGTAGTGTTTCTTTGCAGCAGGGACTAGGGCACTTTTCAAGATAAAAAGAAAAATGGATGAAGCAAAATACCATCAAATTCTTGAGGAAATCCTGCTACCCTCTGCCAGAAAGTTTTCTATAGGAAGAAGGTTCACCTTCAAAAAATGTTAAACACCCAGAGCACATAGAAAAGTTCATCACACAGGGGCTGATGGAGAAGAATGTTAGTGTCTTTGTGTGACCTAGTCAGACTCCAGACATAAACCCTATTGAATATCTGTGGAATGAGTTGAAGATTGCAATGCAACAAAAGTCAGCATCTAATTTGACTCTCCTGACCAGTTCTATAAAGAAGAGTGCCACAGTCTAGATGTGCAAAGTTGGTCGTGAAATATCCCAACAAACTCATGGATGTAATCAGAGCAAGAGGTGGTTCTATAAATTACTAACACAGGGGTTGATTCTTTAACCATTTCAGTGATTCTGGCTGGCTGTTTGTTTGTTTGAATGAATGAATGAAAGAATTTATTTATTTATTTTCTGACCTGATGCTATGTTATCTTTCACTTGGCTGTTATATGTTGCATTGAGTTAAGACAGCTGGAATTTTTTTTTTGTACGTTTGTCCTTATTTCAGGTTGCAAAGCAACCTTTTTGAATATTTTGAATGGCGGTGATTCTTTTCTATACTCACTGTAATCACTGTTTATTTTAGGTGATTCACTATAAGTACCCACTATGCAAGCAAATTTCCATCCACATTTATTATTTCAACTCTGTGGTAGTAAATGTAATAGTTTCTCAGCTCTTTGACTGTACAATATGAGGAATATGCAAATCCATTTGTCACCCTGAAATCTCTTCTTTCCCCACAGAGGGCCATTGTCAGATAAGAGACTAGTCTTCAGCAGAGGTAAATTCAGTGCTGCTTGCAGTGATTAGAAGTATGTAATCCTGATGCTATTAGTAGCAACACCTTTAATAAACACCTGTGGTTTAGTTGACCACAAGCTTGTGTGCAGTTCTGTATTCATGGGCGTATGGTTATGTAAACACTATACACATAATTATAGAGATACTAACATGCAATTCCAAATGAAACACCATGAAACAATTACACATTACCAGTATATAAACATAATGTAAAAGAAACTCATCATGTATTCCCTCCTGTGTTCCTAAAAACAGCATGTTATACCCTGTTAATGGTTATGACCTACAATGCATCCTCCAAGTTGGATGATGTGGACAAACAGAACTGGATTCCAGAAAAGGGGGCTTCAAGAGAAAGGTTTGTGAAGTGGCAGACCAACACTGAGGATCAGCAGCCATGGCTGGAACTGGAATTCTTTAATCGGAACAGTATCACAGGTCAGGAGGGCAGAAGAATGTATTCTCATGTACCATGTCATACAGTATATCCATCTTCCTTTAAATGATTTTTGAGTGCATGTCATTGCGGTATCTCATTTGTCAGTAGGTTTCTCTTTAATTTGTGGGCATACAATAGGCTGAACTGCAGAATGTTAGGATGAACCAGTAATACCTGTCTCTTTGGTCCCTGGGTTGATTGTATCATTGATTTTTTTTTTTTTTTTTTCCAGGAATAATAACAGAGGGACTGTCCAACTCTTTCGTTGAGACTTACGTACTCAAGTTTAGCAGAGACCGCAAAACATGGAAAATTTACAAGGATGGAACAAGCAAAGAGAAAAAGGTCCCCATATAATAATTATACATAACACAATGGTATATTCTGTAAAACAGAATAACGCAATCTACCAACTTGAACATTAATTTTTAATCATATTGTATTACAGAACTTTTTTTTACTTTTTCTTCTTCCTTGTGTACAGGTGTTCAAGGCCTCTTCCGATGGCCACACAACAGCTCTCAATAGCCTGTTTCCCCCTATAACAGCCCGTTACCTCCAGATCTGGCCACAGCACTGGCATGGCAGAATCTCTATACAGGTGCAAGTGCTTGGCTGTCCATTACCTGGGCTTCAACCCCGATTAAACAATGGTGGTGAGGCACCATCTTTCTACTCACTCAGCCTTTTCTCAATGTTGAGGTTATGTATACATTACTTGTCTGAGAAAAAAATTCTAGTTATAGCACGTAGGTAATATGGCTTAGGAATTTCACAGCAGATTTCTTTCAGAACTGATAATTACATGGTGCACTGCATTCCATTCAGTTTGCTTAGTTTCCTGAATAGTCCAGTCATTTCTTCTCCTCAGGATCCAGCATGGTGAAGCCTGTTTCCACAGAAACTGTGCTGCAGAATGAGTTCTCTACTGGAAGTCCTGTGATCATTAGCTCAAGCCCAAGTAAGTTTTACCATTTACTGATTTGTGTTGAATATTATATCCACTTTATTGATACGATGTATTTCATCTTCGGTAATTAGCATGAAGGCATAAAATCATTAAGTAAGTACATATGTACAACATTTTTTTTATTCCTTAAATTCCTAGCTATGAATTATTCAGTAACTAAAGTAAAAATAACAGAAAACATCTGACAACAAGGAAGCCAGTACAGGGCACCCATTCTGACAAACCTAAATGCCCCATACAATGACATGATTGATGTGCATATGGACAATAGAAGAGTAGCTGCATTTATGTCAGTACATTTTTGTGTTGATGCCCTTTGCACATCTTGCCCATGATCGGATCTGCCACATTGGCAACAAGATTCTTGCCCAAGTGTTGCTTTTGCAGCTCCAATATTTTTTACTACAGTTTTTTTAATTGCTTGACACTGGAAAGTAGTAATTAACAGTTCTGTGCCATTTAAATTCAATTCAATTCAATTTATTCATGTGATTAAGTGGTACATTGTACAAAAAAAGCACACATGAGTCTGAGTCTTTCCATAAATGTAGTTTGACTCTAGTCAAATGATGCAGATTATAAATGAACTAAAATCCATAATAAAAGAAATCATAATAATTTTTAAAACTATTCACACTGGGTGCTGATACGATGAATTCGGGCAGGCTGTTCCATAAGCTTACTGTTCTTTTACTGAAGAAATACTTTCTAAGGTTGTGATGGCATTGTGTTACTTTTAACACACATGAATCTGAGAAAATCAAGATTTCTCTTTTCAAAGAATAATTGGAAATCCACAGCTTCAAATCCATGAACTATTTTATACACTTCAATTAAGTCACCTCTTACTCTTCGCTCCTCCAAGGTTGTCAGCTTTAACTCTTTCGATCTATTCTCATACTTAAATGAGCTAACTCGGGCACAAGGGCCTAGTTGCCCTTCTCTGGACCTTTTCAAGTAAGTTTCTATCTCTAACTGTATATGGAGACCAAGCCTGCACACAATATTCTCGGTGATGTCTAACATATGTTTTATACACTATCAAAAAAGATTTACTATCAATGTAGGAGAAAGTTATCTTAATCATCCCTAGAACACTATTAGCTTTAGCAGCTGCCTTAGCTATGTGCTTAGAAAAGGACAATGTAATCAGTTATTAAAACACCAAGATCTTTCTCCTCATGAACAGCTTCCAAGGGTGTACCACCCATCTCATACTGATAGCATGTATTTTTGCCACCTACATGTAACACTTTACAGTTTTCGCTGTTAAAGCCAAGTAGCCAATTATGAGACCAAACTAATAAATTATCCAAATCTGATTGCAGAAGTTCCTGGGCTACCAACGAAAGAATTGGATGGTAAATTTTATTATCGACAGCAAAAAGTTTACACTTGATGACAATATGTGCTGGCAAATCATTGATTATATAATAAGAAGAGCACGGGACCAATAACGGACCCTTGAAGGACTCCACTGGTTACAGATTTCCATGTAGAGCGAGTACCATTTACACAAACACATTGTTTCCTATCACGGAGAAAATTTTCTTTCCAACAATTTAGATTACCGGTTATTCCGTACTTTTGTAATTTATATATCAATCTTGCATGAGGAACTGTATCAAATGCTTTTTGGAAATCCAAATACAGTACATCAAAGGGTAAACCTGTTTCATACATACTTGTCCATTCCTCATGTGTGGTTAACAAATTAGTTAAGCAGGAACGTGCTTTCCTGAACCCGTGTTGCTCGTGACATAATACATTATTATTCTCTATGAACTCAATAATTTTCTCTTTTACCAATTTTTCACATATCTTGCAAATTTGAGAGGTAAGGCTCACGGGCCTGTAGTTACCAGGTGAATTCCTATTCCCCTTAAAAAAATAGGGTTTACAAGAGCTGACTTCCAAATATCAAGTAGTTTACCACTGTCAATTGATTGTCTCAAAATACAGTAGATAGGGAAATAAATTTGGTTAGCAGTCTCTCTTAACACCTTAGGGTGTATCTCATCAGGACCCATAGCCTGATTTGGGTTGATAATACAAAGTAAATGTCTAATCTCCTCAGATGTGAAAAATATGTTGTCAATACTTCTGTTGTACACAGTTCCAGTAAAAGTAAAAGGATCGGGGGCATTCTTATCATATACACAATGCACAAAATCATTGAACCATATCAAATATCGGTCCTCCTCCTTTATATAAACCGACTGAAAAAAATTCATATAGCTCTATTGCTGTCTCAAAATCATTGCTTGTATCCTTACCATTACTACCCTTCAATTTTGTCACTGAATTCTTAGTATTAGTTTTACTGTTAAGATTCAAGAGTTTTATTGTCACTAGCAAGAAATTACATTAAGCAATTACTGGCAGTGAAATGCTGAAGGCTCAAGTTCCCAACAGCGCAAGAAACACACAATTGCAATCAATTAAATTGAATAAAATACAATAAAATAATATAATAAAATAAAATAGAATAAAATATTGACTGTGAATAAAAATATGAATGTGATAAAAATATGAATGAGATAAAAATATGAATGTGAATTATACAGGATGTAAACAATATAGAACACCATTTTTGTGCAAATGAGAAGAGGCAGGAAAAGTGTAGCAGTGTGTGCAAAAAAAAAAAAAAGTCAGGTTGTGTAAAATGAGCAGGTCATGGAGGGCTTAAAAGTCTTATGGCCTGAGGGAGGAAACTGTCCCTTAGCCTGCTGGTGCGGGCACCGATGCTGCGGTACCGGTGGCCAGAAAGTAGCAGACAGAACAGTTTGTGGCTGTGGTGATGCGAGTCTTTAATAATCCTAGTGGCCTTCTTCCTACACCTCCGGGTGTAGAGCTCATCCATGGATGGCAGC
>JAQNCB010000001.1:22207452-22219857 GCA_030068295.1 Euristhmus nudiceps
TCAGTGAGATTAGATGGAGAGCGTTTGTGAACAGCAGTTTTCAGATCTTGCCACAGATTCTCGATTGGATTTAGGTCATGTATAATTTTCCTTCTACTTCACAATTGTGTGCCGCTTTATGTTGATCGTTCACATAAAATGACAATAAAATATATTTGTTTGTGGTCGGAATGTGGAAAAGTTCAAGGAGTATGAATACTTTTGCAAGCCACTGTATGTACAATTACACGTATGTATTTTATATTATGTATATTTTATTCATATTTTATTTACATCTTATGCATTGTTTTTGAATGTTTAATTGTTATAGGCATTTATAGCACTGAATATGTATTTATTTATACTATATACACATATACATGTACGTATACGTCAGTCAGGGTGGTCAATTCTACTTCGTGGAAATTCGGTGTTCACATAGGGTCTTGACCACCATTAACTGTGAAAAGTGAGGGATCCCTGTACAGGGCTCATAATTAGTTTTTTTTTACTAGCCAGCTGGACTAGTTACCTAACAAAGTTACTAGCCAATCAGAAAATCAATGAGCCAAAGTGTGTCCGATCTCAGTAAGTTCAACCCAACATCATCATATGACTCACGTGACAGACAGACAGAGTGCGCATGACACAGACAGACTGAGCGCGACACAGAGAGAGATCATGCGCTCTTTATTTTTCCATACAAAATAGGTAATACGTCATATACAAGCCCCGTGTTTAAATGTCCGCATTTATTGTATATTTTTCAACTTACAAGCCCAACCTTTTTTGAAAATATATTTTCAACTCGCCAAACCGGGCTCGCTGGTAGCTGAACTAATTCGCCAAATGAGAAATTAAGTCACATCTGGCGATCTGGACTACCGCGAATTTCGAGCCCTGATTTAAATCTACTGTTTTTCTTTCAGCTTCTCCCCTGAGGGGTTGCCACAGCGAATCATCTGTTTCCATCCATCCCTGTCCTCCGCATCGTCTTGTCTTCACCAGCTAACTTCATGTTATGCATACATGCATTTAAATGTCTGTTTACAATAATTGTCAATGAAATTTACTTGTTTAAAAACTTTAATTTTGGTAAATTTGTACATGATGTAATAATAGTTCTTAGATAATTAGGTAGACATACTCAGTGTATAAATATTGAATGGATGGATGGCTGGATGGATGAATGTAAACCTAATTAACTGGTAGCACAGGTCATATCGATGCACAGCCACTGTTAGCTGGGTGACTTGACATGTACAGTAGAAAAAAATCCCTCACCATCAACCAGGAGATCGCAAGTTCAAATCCAGGTTGATGCTGCAGCTATCTGAGACCATGAGGGCTAACTGGCTGAGCTCTCACAGGAGGGAGGAATAACATATGCTCCCCTGTCACTCCTAAGCCAAACCATGGGTGTCTGTCAGCTTATTTGTACAAAAGAGGCATATAACTCTTTCCCTCCGAGTGTGTTAGGCCGCCTCCAAATACGCATGCGCAGCAGTTGGTAAAGACGCAGGTGGCAGCATCACATGTCACGAAAGAGGCAAGTGCATGCTTATGCCTCTCCCTGGTTGGTGATGGAGGTACGAGATAGGGAGGCAACACTTAATGGGTGGGAATTGGCTATGACTAAAATTAGGGAGAAAAAAAACTAGAGGAATAAGAGTCACTCATCATTCAGTAAAGGTTGATGTAATAACATCTTTCCCATGACTCATAAAACTGCCTCTATATTATAACACAGCATCTTTGGTTTATGGTTCTTCAACTAGACCCATAATTATATAACACTTTTATTCAAACACATTGATTCTTTTGGAATACATAGTCAGTTGACTTAAATTATTAAGTCTATAATTTTATTTTTTTTTTTTTTAAATGACATTGATGTTTCAATGATTTTCAAGATCTTAAACAAGAATAAAGCACTGCACATTTCTGTGTCAAACCACACACATTTATTAAATGGATTCTGTTTTGTGTTGTTTTTATTTTTCAGACTATGCTGAGCCTGATGTTCCTGCAGGTGGACAGAAAGTGGGTGTCACCTTCCGGCCGCTTGTGAATGAAGGCTATACTGTTCCCTTTTCCATTAATCATTATGACACACCGAATCGGTTGCCTGAATATGCCAAGCCCCTGCGCCTTGAGCCAGAATACGCTACACCGTTCAATGAGCCAGTTCTCCATCCCTCCATTACCACACAGCTAAAGACAACGCAGAACGTTTCTCACCTTTGCACAGCTCCCAGTGCTATACAGTATGACTGCCCTGCTCACCGACACCTTTCTAATGGATACTGCACTCCTTTTATCAGCGGCGAAGCAAACTACTCACAACCCCAGCCTGTAGATTCAGTAGTGAAGCATACATATCACGAGCCCCTGTGAGCAGACAACGCCTGCCTGTAAATCTTCCTGGCGAAGGTCATGTTTGCTGTTTCCAACTGTAAATATAAAAAGTCTCCAGGCTACTGAGAGTCATAAAGAATCCACTAGTGGTCCATGTGAGAAGGTGATAGACCATGCAAGTATATACTGTATTTATTATCATTGATATTATTTAGAAATTGACAAAATAAATTTTCATTTTTATATAACCTTGTTAGATGGAGATGAACAGTGATCTATGGATTCACTTCCATTTTATTCCTTCAACAAGCACCTCTATACAGCCTTATAGTTTATTAATGACCATGAGGGAATAGAAGGCAGAACTGCAGAGGAATACAGTCAGTGCTATGCACTCTAACTGCAGATTCTTTCCTGTTCTGAATGTTTTTGGGTGACTTTTACACTCGTACTGTTTCCTCGAATAATTCAGCCTGAAAAAGCAGCATTATATATCCAAAGCACCTTTAAAATGACAAATGATAAATTATAATAGTGGACTAGATTGATGTATTCTTGGGACAGTACCACTTTATCTGTTGTTGAGTAGTGACTGTTTTATATGAAGTTAATGATTTTGATTCTGGAATGGACCTGTGACCTTTTGGTGTATTTCTGCAAGTGATTTTTTTTAAATAGAGAGTTATATTAATATACAGAAAGTGCATATTATATGTGCGTGTAGTTTAAAACCTTTTTATTTTTTTTACTCCTTACACACATGCCATCAAATTACATGTTCAAATCTGAAAGGTATATTCTTCCCTCGTCCAGGTACTATATGATTTTATGCCGTACATGAACTGAACGAACTTCGTTAAGCATCCAATCAGGTTCATAAATGGATATAAAACCTGTGCCAACTGACCAATTGGGGTGGCATGATGATGTGCTGGTTAACACATCCGTCTCACAGCAACAAGGTCCTGATCTCAAGCAATTCTGTGAGGAGTCTACATGTTCTCCCTGTGCTTGTGTGTATTACCTTTGGGTTACTTTGGTTTCCTTCCACAGTCCAGAGATATCCTCATTGGACTAATTGTCTGTTCCAAATTTCCCCTACGTATGGATATGAGTGTGAATGTGTGTCCTGCACAGCTCTGGTGATCTGTTCAGGGACCAGCTGAGATAGGCTCCAGCTTACCTGTAACCCTGAGAGGATTAAGCAATTTGGCGAGTGAGTGATAATGTCAAGTTCCAGTAGCTAGAGGTGACCCTTCACTTTCCAGGCATATCAAATAAACAAGAAATACAGTGTCATCTCTTGGAAATAATGGAATTGTCTGCAATGTATTTATGAAACCATTTGCTTACTCCTGTACAAAAGTGTCAGTCACATGTACATAATCATTCCTCTTGTTACACATTCTTATGATTGTTATTCTAAACAGCACAGAACCAAAACAAGATGTAAAACAGGTAAATAAGAGATACTATGACTGTGATCTAGAGTGGATTCACCAGGCAACCTTTGTATTCAGTCAAAATGAACTGATAACGGAAGATGAAACACAATGTTCACTAGAGAAAGGGCACCTTTTACCTGAAAACATAATATAAACATAATTTCATCAGATAGAAACTTAATTTGGGGGCAGTGGTGCCCTGGTGGTAAAGTGCTGATCCCAAGGTTGGGGGTTGAAGCCCTACTCTCCCCCAAGTGCAGATAACTGGGTTATCAAAGGCCAGCCACGTTTCTCATTGTCTGTGGTGAGAGGCATGTGAAAGAACCATTGTTGACTTTTGTCAAGAGTAGGCTGCATAGCCATCAGCGTTTCTGCCCTGTGATGGCCTGACGAGCTGACCAGGGTGTACTCTACCCTTGCCCAGAGTCAGCTGAGATGGGCGTCAAGCTTCCCGGGACCCTAATTAGGATAAATTGGTGTTCTATATGTTCACTTGTTTACATCCTGTATATGTTCACATTCATATTTTTTATCACATTCATATTTTTATTCATATTCAATATTTTTATTCTATTTTATTTTATTATTTTATTCTTTTATTCTATTTAATTTGATTTCAATTGTGTGTTTCTTGCACTGTTGGGAACTTAAGCATTTCACTGCCAGTAATTGTTTAATGTAATTTTTTGCTAGTGACAATAAAACTTTTGAATCTTGAATCTAAATCCGTTCAGAAAATGAATGAATGAAAAAAAAAACTTTCACTTTTTTTTATTGTGCATTTTCAGTATTCATTCATTATTTTTTTTTTTTTTTGCCTTCAGTAAAATCCAACTCTGGCGACTCTATTATCTGTTTTCTTTCTGAAGTTTTTATAGATAGTTCTTAAGCTAACCTCCCATTTACCCAGGATTGGGACCAGCATGCACCTAGTTAGCCTCGTGTGCAATGCCTTTGGACCATGGAAGGAAACCAGAGCACCCAGAAGACACCCACTGCAAGCACTGGGCAGCCACACCTGCTGAACCTAGGGCTTTCTTGCTGTGAAGCAAGAGTGCTAACCCCAACACCACCGTGCACCTGGATAGTGTTTAAGTGAAAGGTGAACGAGTTCAAATCACCTGCATAACAGATGGAGCTTGTGAGGAATAGAGATGTGCCTCCACCTTGTGGCTCTTTTAAAAATAGTCCCTGAATGCAATCTGACTATATAGGTCTTCATTATGTGTGTGTGTGTGTGTGTGTGTGTGTGTGTGTGTGTGTGTGTGTATGTATATGTAGATATATATAATTTTAAATTGCACTGTACATATTTTTAAAAGGATGTACATTATGTTCAAATAAAAACATATATGTTCCTATAATTTTATTTGAATAGATGAATATATTTGTATTAAAACTTGAAACAGTTCAGATTATAGCCAGACTAATGATTTATTTAATTAATTCATGTTTCGTAATGATGCTGAATCTCAGTCAGGGTCAGGATGGATTTGAAGCCTGTCCTAGGAACACTGAGCACAAAGTGAGAGAATTCCCTAAAGCTGTGACCGGGCTGTGGTTCCTCCCATCTAGAACAGTAGACTAATGTTTAGATTTAAGCCTTGTCTAAAAGCAGAGCTGAAAGTGGATGTCTCTTGATAGGTGTCCTAGCCTGGGTGTACATTTCACTGTCTTTTCTTTCACTATTTCTGCTTTTATTTGTTTCACCTCTCTTGTTAATTTAAGTGGCTATTTAATGAGTTTATGTTCTGTCAGGCTTCGACTGTTAGCATTTGTTCCATGAGCATTTATAACCAGCGAGTGTGTGTGCTTATCTGAGTTAGACTGTGTATTCTTTATTCTGTGCAAGTCTGAGCAGTGATGTATAAGCCACTATTTTTAGTGTTTTGTTTTTTTCTGAAGGTTACAAGCCCCCTGCAGAACCTGCACTCCAGAACAAACATGCATTCACTCTCTCCTTCACACCACAGGGACAATTTGGACCATCGGATTAAATTGTCAACACTTAACTAAGTTATTAACAATTGGGGGGGCAGCTGTAGTGTCATGGTTAGAGAAGTGGCTTTGGGAACGAAATGTCACTGATTCAATTCTTAAACCAGCAGAGAAAATGTGTAGGCGTGGGAGAGGCACATTCAAGGCTGAAGTGGTCTTGAGCCAGGCACCTAATCCCCAAGTGCTCTCCAGGTGCCAGCCCAATGTTCCAAGTGAGGTTGTGTGTGTGCTCACTTTGGATGGGTTAAATACAGAGCTTGTGTGTCAACTCCTTGGATTAATACAGAATAGCAAAATAATAAAAATAAATAAACCCAATATACTTGTCGTTGGACTGTGGAAGGAAATCTGAGTACACTGATGAAACTGAGTAATCTGGACATGATGTCATTAGTGGATACTGTAAATTTTACGAATGTGTCCACAGCAGCACCTTCTCATAGTGCCTCCTGTTTTCACAGAGCTGCTGTGGGGGCTACTGAGTGCCCAGCGGTATATCTGGGTAGGCAGACTGGGCTCATTAGCATCGGGTTGCAGCCAGCCGAGGAGAAGGATAACTCCTATTCCAAACCCAGGCAGATGGAGTTCGTTAGCCTAGTCAGGCAGTCCATCTAGGACAAGGACAGTCTGATATAAAACCTATGACCTCGCTATTACCGTCCCAGCTTGCTAGGCATGTTGCTAGGCGCGGGTGTAAAGGGTGGGGCCAGTGCAGCGCACACTGCACTCCACCTAAAAGCTCCTTTGCGCAGGCTTGAAGGACACGTCCAAGTCCGCGTTTTGCAGGAGGAAGAACCGAGAAGTATCAACAGCTGTACCAGGCCAGATCTTCAACTGCAACCACTGTGGCCGGATCTGCCTGTTCCGCATTGGCCTGATCAGCCACCAGCGTGCCTGCAGTCTACGTCGACAACCCCCTTCGTAAATCTTCGTTCGCAAAGCCAAGCCAAGACATTTGTACTGTAAAGGAAAAGGCGTGCATTTTCCCTTTTCTTTCTTTTTCACTGAGGTCTTCTTACCCTATTACCAAGGTTTGCATTAAAACTTTCAGAAAAGAAGGTTCCACAAGGTTTGTTTATTTTGCGTAAGAAGCCCCTTTCGCTCTAAAACTCTGTCGGTTTATAGAGTAAACCTTTAATTTTAAGAGTTAACCAGAGATTACATCCAATGTTTACTTGAATTTACTTTATTGCTGTCTGTATTTGTTGATCCAACTGTATACTGTTTATATTGTTCAGTGTTCAAGCTCAGGCAGGTTTAGAAATCAGAGCTTTTCATTGCCTTTTTGTAAACTGAATAAAACCAGCCGACAACTCCAAGTATCGGTACTATGTAAGATGGGATGCGCATTTATTCATTTTTATGTAGCTATACTGTATTAACCCTGCAAGGGAAATTACTCACTCGGAGCAGTGGACTGCCACACATTGGGGGCGCCAGGAGAGCAGTTGGGAGTTTGGTGCCTTGCTCATGGACACTTCGGTTATAAAGGTGGAGGAAAGGGAGGTGCAGCTCATTACCATCATACAGTTTTTCTGCTGGTTTGGGAATCAACCCAGCAACTTTTCGGTCTCAAAGCCACTCCTCTAACGATAAGGCTATGGCTGAACTTCTTTAAGTATATTGAGATATTAGTATGAATACTATTTGAATTCTAAATAATTATATATGGGGTGATCAATAACTCCTAAAACATGTTGCATGAGAGAAGTTACAAATGGTGTTTAGAAATTTGTCTGCGGTTTTTCCATAAACCTGTCAGTGCTCTGAATTTACTGAAATCCTGACTTCCCTATTTGGCTCCCTGTTAATGTTTTGCTACTTCAATTGTGCTTATGAGCTGATGTAAATTATTTACACTGGCAAAACCCGGCACACGTCCTTTTCTGACCCCATATGTACTATGGAAGAGTAGGTGAATAGCACCGGAAAAAATGAAAAACAATTTTGGCATCTGTCCCTCCTGCTTCAGCTCTGAGGAAAAGAGTGCACTTCAAGTTCAACTTCTATTTGAAATGAAACAAATTCAGTAGGGCTATGAGTATTATGTAGTTCAAGAACCTCAAAATATGTTGGAAAGCACAAATGCATCACCTGAGTGAGTAGGGATGAGTATGTATTCTGACTGCCGTAATTTCTCTCCACACCATCAGTACATTGTATTAGTAATGCTCTGAGTTGGACTCAACAGGAAATACTGGGCATGTCCTGATATGAAACTGCATAGTCCTTCCTTTTAGCACTCTAAAGAAATTCTGTTTCTCTCTTTAACCACTCCCTCTAACAAGTTTGAGCAAGCAACAATGATAAAGCACATCAGAACAGGGCGGTTCCTCGCCTTCACCAGCTCAGCTGCTCTGTACAAGTCTATCATTCAAGCCTGACTCTCAGGAACATATCACACTTCAGCTATGGACTTCAGTCTTCTGACTGAGGATGTATAAAGTCAAAACATACACTGGACCGCTATTGGAAAGACTACCCCACTACTTACTATTGAGATTGGTGACTTTGTGAACCTTAGAAAAGATTGTCTTAAATCTATAGAAGTCATGGACCTGACACTGTGGGAGTACCAGTTCCGTATCATCATGCTCGGTGATTCAACGGTGGGCAAATCTTCCATGCTGAAGCGCTACACAGAGGGCCAGTTCCTGGAGTGCATCAATGAGACGGTTGGCGTGGACTTCTACGTGCATTTCCTGGAAGTGGAACCTGGTATAATGGTCAAACTCCAATTCTGGGACACAGCAGGACAGGAGAGGTTCAGGTACAGCACTCAGAATAGTATTGCATTTATTGTTAACCATTCTAGATAGTGTGGTTATTCTTGCTCTTATTTTTGCACTGTAGGAATTATTTATTTGTGCAGGCTTGGCGCAGGCTTATTGAAATGTTAATCTAATAGCTTTAAGGTTTTAGGGGAGGTAGAACATTTTTTAAAGTCCAGATATATTAACAGCACAATAACTGTTAGCAAGTGATCACATTTATAGGAGCCCACATTTATAAGAGAAAAGAAATGCAAATGATACATTAGCTTATCATTTGGTTCACACAACACAATACTCCAATTCCACTTACAAACTGGAATTGTGAATGCGGAAATTCATAATATATATATATATATATAGAGTTGGGGTTTTTTGTGGGTTTGTTTTTTCAACGCAGCACATTAATCTAGCCCATTGATCAAGCCCTTGGTTTACTTAAAATTTTAAATTACACAACGTGTGAATTTCCTGCGAGAATGTGAATAAAGAGCCATCAATGGGAAATAACAAAATATACATGCATCTGTACATTCATACAATTATCTGTGGTATACCCTCCTCACTGTCATTCACAGCGACACCAGTCAATTGTGAGCATCTGTAAGCTAATGTGTGCATAACAGTGCACATTGCACTTTCCTCTCTGTGTTATACTGCCCTGTGATGTAGCATAATGTAACATTTCAGAAAGATGTGGCTTCTCATCTCACAGAGGAAGCACATTAGCTTTCCCTTTCCCTGGTTGGTTTCTGTTGTATAACACATGCAGAGACAATACACAGAATGGCAGCAACATTAACTGAAGATATTGCCCTGGGACTGCATAATTCTATACATTGTGCTGCTGCCACATGAAAAAATCCCATTAAAGTGGCCACTAAATGAATATGTTAAAAATTTTTATTAATATTTTTGTCCTCATATAATACTATACAAATGGTACATTATTCTACCAATCCCAGACCTTTTAGGAAATAGAGAATCAGATTATTAGCAAAAATGATATACATCTTTCATTAAATGACTATATGGACAAATATCATCTGGTCTTTCTTAAACTGCTGCCCCAAAGTTTAATGCGCACAGATGTACAAATGTCTCTGCATGCTGGAGCATTAGGATTTCCCTTCACTAGCACTAAGAGGCCAAAACATGCTAGCATGATGAGTTGTCTATGAATAAAGTGAGGTTTCTGATGACATGGCATGCCAAGGTTGCTGTGGAAGAACTTGACTGAATTACAGAGAGGTCTGGCATCAACCCCACTGTACAGCTTTGGGATGAATTAGAATGCTGGCTTACTTGTTCAACATCAGTGCCTAACCTCACTACCTGTCTGAAAGAGCACATATCCTCACATTTCTACTTTATAATGTAGTAGTAGGCTTCCTCAGATGAGTGAAAGCAAAGGTGATAATAAGGTATAAGGGATAAGGTCTATAATGAGATGTTCAACAAGCATGTATGGGTGTGATTGCTCAGGTGTCATCCATACACATTTCTCCACGTAGTGCATTCATAGATAACAAAAACATTTTTTACAACTGTGTAATTGTTTAAGAGTACAGAACTTTTGTAATTAAGTTCTGATATTTCTGCAGAACACAGGCAAAACTTGCAAGAAGTCAAAAATATTCCTCATACACTCAAAATACAACAAAATTATCTGCTATTACAGTATCACTATTCCTGTTGTAGGTCAGTGACACGCTCCTACTACCGGAACTCCGTTGGAGGCCTGTTGGTGTTTGACGTGGGGAACCGTGCCTCGTTTGAGCATGTAAGAGACTGGTACTCAGAAGTGTGTGAGCATGTCATGCCTCATGCCATGATCTTTGTGCTGGTGGGCCATAAGAGTGACCGTGCGGTGAACGGAGAGCGCACGGTCTCCAAAGAAGAGGCTGAGAAGCTGGCTGCTCTACTCGGAACAACATATGTGGAAGCCTCGGCCAAAACGGGCCAGAATATCGAAGTGTGCTTTGAGGAATTGGCCCAGCGAATCTACCAGGCACTGCAGAGTGGACACGTGAGATTGAGAGAGGGCTGGGATGGAATAAAGAGTTCGGCTGTGCAAGTACAACAGTTACAGAGTCTCCAAGACAGCGAGCAAGCACAGGAGAAAAAACGCTGCTGTTAGCATTTTAGAGATGGTGTATTAATTATACAGGGACTATTGAATTATTGATGTCCAAAGTCTAGAGATTTCTCTCTAAAAAGACTATTTTAAATATGAAATTGATACTAAATAGATCATCAAGCACAACTTATTTCACCAGCTGGATTTCCTTTCTGTAGATTTCGCTCACAGAAAATAAAACAGTTGCTTTTATATATATCTTTTAAAGCAACAGCCAGAATTTCTTTCTATTTCTTTTTTATTCTCTGTTCGACACGAGCAACGGCGGCGGTGTAGTAGTTAACACGGTCACCTCACATTAAGAAGCGTTCTGCGGTCAAACTAGGCAGCCAACCATGACCTTTCTTTGTATTTTTTAGTCTTCTCTTTGGGTACTCTGATATCCTCCCACAGTCTAAAGATATAGGAATTGGGTCAAGTGGTAACGGTAACTTGCCCATAGGTCTGACCATGAGTGTGAATGCTTATAAATCTTGGTGTCTGCCTGGCGGCCTGTCCAGGGTGTATCCTGCATCTTGCCTGAAGTCAGCTGTTACTGGCTCCAGCTACCCACTTACCCTGAAAAATGAGTTATACATGATAGATGGATATTATACTTTTTTTTGTCATTCTATTTAAATTTTTTGTGCTTGATTTGAGTAAAGTATGTTTACATGCACACTTTCCAAAATCATCTGCTTTGGAATGCAGATCTGACATTGGATAGTGAAACATACCCGAGATTTTGGAATTATAAAACGGATAATGTTTTTAATATGTCATTGAGAGAGATTACACAATACTATGTATGCATAAAACATACCATTGTATATTTGTATCCGCTTTGACTTTGTCGAGGATCAAAACAGTTCAATATCTTAATATCAAATATTTCTAATATAAAACACTTCTTCTGGCTATTAGTTATTTAACTGTGTTGTCCAGATTGTGTTTCAGGGTATTCAGCTATTGCCCTCATCTCTGCTGCATCACAGCCTTATTAATACTGTCCTTTGGGGTACACACTGTATATCTCACAATAAAAATTTCAAACAACAAATCTCAGCTCAGAGTTTTTCTCAGTGCATTCACTTGATGTTTGTAGATTATTAAATTAAAACCGTGCACTCTTGATCAATCCTACTTCTGACAGAATTGTTTCTTGCCTTCAGATTTTATCCTGAACCGCATGAAATCTTGTTTAGCAGGTCCTTTCATATTGAGTTACATTAAATTAATTTCACATTTTGCTTCCGTCTGTAGTGATCTGTAAAGGAAGATTTTGTTTGTGGTATTTTATTGCTGAATACTACTAACATTTTATTTCTTCCTCTCGTTAAGTATATTACCTCATGTGCTCCATTATACACTATATTTTCCAAAGTCTGCATAGATATGACTCTGACATTCATAGTGTATCTGTCTGTTGAGCATCCCAATATAAAGGAATGTTATCAATAGTGAGCATCCTGCACCACTTACTATATGCTATAAGAACCTGAAATATTTTTCCAAAGTACCGTATTTTCCGGACTATAAGTCACAGTTTTTTTCATAGTTTGGCCAGGGTGCGACATTTTATTTTTACCAGCCAGCCGGACTAGTTACCTAACAAAGTTACTAGCCAATCAGAAAATCAACTCGCCAAAGTGTGTCTAATCTCAGTGAGTTCAACCCTTGGTAAAAATGACACAGAAGATTATATATTATACAATTGTTCATAACTAATATGCAT
>JAQNCB010000001.1:22298577-22311113 GCA_030068295.1 Euristhmus nudiceps
GGTCTCTTGTCTGGCAGTTCCAACCTCAGCATCTTTCTACCAATATATTCACTATCCCTCCTCTGTACATGTCCAAACCATGTCAGTCTGGCCTCTCTGGCTTTGTCTCCAAGACTCACTCCTCTCCTTTCCAGGGCATACCTCCACCTCTCTAAGTTTCCCTCCACCTTCTCCTTAAGCCTATCTGTCACTTGCACGCATTTGTAGCACGCTATGTTCACGCACTGTGCGCAAAAGAGGTGTGAACCGGTGTGATCTGTGTGTGCGCCCATCATGAATGCGTGCCATGGTGGGCCAAGAAAATCAAAATCTTCAAAATCTTGGTCACGCCAAATTTTCGTGACCGGGCCGTGAAATATGGATGGACTGTTCGTGAATTCGCCTGTACGATGCGGGAGATGCGAGAAGTATCCGAGAAGTATGCGTGAAGTATGCGCTGCAGTGCCAGAACTCGTCGGGGCGTTGCGGTGACGTAATCATGCTTTTCTGAGTGGAACGCCCCTTGCCGCACAGCGTAGTTCAAAGTACTTTCCGGCATTGGCGCGCAGGTGGATACTGCATACTGCTTGGCATTCAAGAGTTCGCCAGCGAAGAGAAAACTTTATATCACAGTGACAACATGTCTGAAACAGACTAGACATGGAGAGGAGAGGAGAGCAGGAGAGTAGGCTTTATAAGAGCGCGCGCGTGTGTGTGTGTGTGTGTGTGTGTGTGTGCACGCGCGCGCAACTGTGTGTGCGTGTGTATGTGTGTGTGTGAGACTTCTACACTCCGTTATTACACTGTGTGTTTCTACCATAAAATAAATTCATTTATAAAAGTTAAATAAACCCTGTGAAATTTTAATGTTCAATTTCTAAATAATTTCTTTTATAAAAATATTTACACTAAGTATATTAAATAATTTAAAATAAACAGATGCACAATTATTTTACGATTATTTATACCATTTTGTACTTTAATGAACATAACCAAAATTCTATACGTGAAATAATTGACAAAATAATAGTTTTACAAATTACAATAAAATTCAACAACAACAACAACAGCAATAATAATAATCGACACCGCCCTCCGGGCTTGCGCAATCTCGTCGTCCCAATGTGGGAGGCGTGTATTATTCATGAACAAAATGGCACGCCTTGCCACGCCTCGAGCCGTCAAATGCGTGCAAGTGACAGATAGGCTTTACTCTCACTACAGATTACAATGTCACCTGAAAACATCATAGTCTATAGAGATTCCTGTCTAATCTCATCTGTCAGCCTGCCCATCATCATAGCAAACAAGAAAGGGCTCTGAGCCGAACCTTGGTGCAGTCATACCTCCAGCTTGAACTGCTCTGTCATGCCTATAGTACACCTCACCGCTCTCTTTCAGCTACCATACATGTCCTGTACCACTCTAACATATTTCTCTCCCCCTCCAGACTTCATACAATGCCACAGATCCTCTTTCGGTACCCTGTCATATGCTTTCTCCAGATTGGCAGACACAATGCAGCTCCCCCTGACATTCTCTGTATTTCTCAATCACCAACCTCAAAGCAAATAATAGATCTGGAGTACTCTTTCTTGGCATGAAATCATACTGCTGCTCACAAATGCTCACTTCTGCCCTTAGTCTAGCTTTCACTACTCTTTCCCATAACTTCATTGTATAGCTCATCAACTTTATGACCCCTATTACTCTCTAGTTGCCACAATGCTGCACATCTCCCTTGTTCTTAAAGTTCGGTACCCGCAAACTTCTCCATCCCTCAGACGTCCTCTCGCTTGCTACGATTTTGTTGAATAACCTGCCTTCCCACTCTTCATCCTCTTCAGTTCCCTCCTAACTTCATACCTCCTAATCTTTGCTACCCAGTGGTCCATAATGGTCACCTTCTCTACTCTTCACTCTCTCTTATTTTCCTCATTCAGCAACTCTTCAAAGTACTCTTTCCATCTTCCTTTCACAACTCCAGCATCTGTCAATACATTCCCATCTCTGTCCTTGATCACCCTTATCTGCCGCACATCCTTTCCATCCTGTGTAAGTCATTCTCTCCTTCCTTGCTGTCCAACCAAGCATATACGGTAAGTTATTGTATGCCCTCTGTTTGGCTTTTGTCGCCTCTACTTTCACCTTTCGCTGTGTTTCCTTGTACTCCTCTTCACTCTCTTCAGTCCTCTCAGTGTCCCACTTCTTCACTAATCTCTTTGTCTGTATACATTCCTGCACTTCCTCATTCTACCACCAAGTCTCCTTATCTACTTTCTTTCCAGAAGACACACCAAGTACTTTCCTACCTGTGTCCCTGATCACATTAGCTGTCATTGTCCAGTCATCTGGAAATATCAATTGACTACGCAGAGCCTTTCTCAACTCCTCCCTGAAAACTACACAACACTCTTCCTTTTTCAGCTTCTATGACTTCATCCTCTTTTCTGCCTTTGTCCTCTTCATCTTCCTCACCAACAGAGCCATCCTGCACACCACTATTCGATGCTGTCTGGCTACAGTCTCACCTACCATTACTTTGCAGTCACTGATCTCCTTCAGATTACCGGTACATCGTCTACACAAGATGTAGTCCAACTCTGTGTATCGACCTCCACTTTTATAAGTCATACTATGTTCTGGCCTCTTCTGGAAGAAAGTATTCATGAAAGCCATTTCCATTCTTTTTGCAAAGTCCACCACCATCTGTCCTTCTGCATTCCTATCCTGGATACCAAACCTGCCCATCACTTCTTCATCACCTCCGTTGCCTGCACCAACATGTCTATTGAAGTTAGCACCAATCACCAACCTCTCACTTCTGGGGATACTCTGTATCTAGCTCACTCCAGAATGCCTCCCTCTCTTCTGATTCACATCCTACCTGTGGGGCATAACCACTAACAACATTGAAGATCACACCTTCAATTTCTAACTTCAAATGCATCATCCATCTGACTTTTTTTTACTCCAGAACATTCCTAACAATCTCCTCAGAGCAAACAATTATATGAAAAAAACAACCCTTACTGAAAAGCTTGGTCTTATTATAAAGATTTTAATTAGGTCATGTCTGATAAGATAGAATACCCTGGCATGAAGGTACTGTTTATTTATTCTATAATCCATAATAGTTAAACACAAATGTGCAGTTCGGTAGAAAAGCAGCCGAACTGCTGAGCCGAGGTGTCTTCTGGCTACCATTATAATGGATTGGACATTGTGTGTAGGCAAGTTTAACCTCCTTGCCTAAAAGAATTAGAAAAACAAAGACCAACACTGGGCTCCAGGATCTACACATACACACACTCACTCACTCACTCACTCACTCACTCACTCACTCACACACTCACTCACACACTCACTCACACACACACACACACACACACACGCACACGCCCACACACACACACACACACACACACACACACACACACACACTTTTCTCCTCCATTCTTAACAGGGGAACACCCGGGCTTGTAACTGAGTTTGGTCTCTTTTGTGTGTTATCAGATGGATGTGTGGTAGGAGCAAAGGCAAAATGGAGATTCACTGTTCCATCCAATCATTTCGGCCCTCATTCAATTGCTCTCTTCTGCACTTTCAGTGTGTCTGTGCAGTGCTGTCCTGTTTTGAATGAGCATACAAACATCAGGCAGTGTTTGCACAAGGTTTAAGGTTCAAAGTGCAACAGGCTGTCTGGCAACAGAGAACGAGAGAGGCATATAAACAAATTGAGGGAAATTGCTTTGACATGGTTTACTGAAAATGAACAGCCATGAAACTACCCACTGTCCTTTTTTTATTTTCCAAAAAACAATTAGGTGAAGTGACAGGTCATTCAATCAATCTATAAATTCACATATCTATCTATTGTATTTGCACACAAAGGAAAAATGAAGAAAATGAATTAATTTCCTAAGAAATAAGTATACTTCAAAGGAATACTGAGGACCTGCTCAATCCTACCAACAATCCTATTCTGTGGAAGAAGATGCTCCCGGGGGTTCGGGAGGGTGTCTGCCCATCACTGGGGTTGAGGATGCCAAGGTAGTTAAAAAACTCCTTGGTGGCCAGGCTCCAGGTGTGGATGAGATCCCCCCTAAGCAATTCACAGCTGAGTGTGAAGCAGCCAGGATGAGAGTCAGCACCTCCAAGTCCGAGGCCTAAAGGCCCTCTGACACTTGCATGATTTTGTGTCAAGACTTGCCGGGACTCGAGTCTTGGCAAGTCTTGCCACAAACCGGGAGGCTCCCGTAGTGTTCTCAACTAGTTCAAGACTAATTCACGACCCGGTCACGACAAGTTCAAGACTAGTTCACAACCCGGTCACAATGAGTTCAAGACTAGTTCACGACCCGGTCACAACTAGTTAGCGCATGCGCATTTGCAATTCCTGGAGGGTGGTGTCGAACTATGCACTTGATCCACTCGCTAGCTGTGTCTGGCTTTCGAGTGGATCCTGTTGTGTCTCGGGGATAAAATCACAAAAATTATTAGGTGACTGGGGTGAATAATTCCTCTCAGCATTCTCTGCTACTGGCCTAATCTGTTGTTCTCTTCCTCGTGTCTCAGACAATGTTGTTGCTATGAACTGGCGAGCAGTATACACACACACACGAACATGTGCTGGAAAGCAGACTGCAGCTATGGTGTGAGTCAAGGGACATTCCTCACAGAAAATCGCGTTTGCGTCACTGCACTGAGTTCAAGATGAGTTCACGACTCCCCCGGACCGTCCCGACGAGTTCAAGGCTAGTTCAAGCAGAGTTCAAGACCCGGTCACAACATTTTGTCGTGACCAGAATTTTGAACATTTCAAAATTCTCGTCACGACATGGCATGCATTCACGACGGGATCAGGACTAGTTTACGCCGGTTCAAAACTAATTTGCGACTTGCCAAGACTCGAGTCGTGGCAAGTCTTGACACAAAATCGTGCAAGTGTCAGAGGGCCTAGCTCACAGTCAGAGTTCACAGCTGGAAAGGGGTAGAATACAGCCTCTGGCTCTGGAATGAGGTGCTACCCCAGGTGGAGGGGTTCATGTATCTCACAGTCTTGTTCACAAGTGAGGAAATGATGGAGCGGGAGATTAACAAGGGGATCGGTGCAGCCTCTGTCAAGAGGGAGCTGGGCCAGAAGGCAAAGCGTTCAATTCACCAATTGATTTACATTCCAACCCTCACCTATGGTCACAAGCTTTTGGGTAGTGACCAAAAGAACAAGATTACAAATACGAGAGGCTGAAATGAGCTTCCTTCAAAGTTTGGCCGGGCTCTCCTTAGAGATAGGCTGAGCAGTTCAGTCACCTGGGAGGAGCTTGGAGTAGAACCGCTGCTCCTCTGCATTGAGAGGAGCCAGTTGAGGTGGCTTGGGCATCTGATTAGAATACTTCCTGAACGCTTCCCTCATGTGGTGTTTCTGGCATGTCCACCTGGAAAGAGAATGAACGCGCTGGAGGGGCTATGTCTCTTTTCGGCTGGTTAAGGAATGCCTCTGTGAGCCCCCGGAAGAGCTGGAGAAAGTGGCTGGGGAGAGAGACGTCTGGATCTCACTGCTTAGATTGCTGCTCCCATGACCCGACCACGGATTACGCTGAAGATGAAGATTTATTTATTTATTGGGAAAATCACTAATCCGATCGAGAAATTAACTGAATCAATTGTGATAAATTGATTTTAAATGATGAGTTGTGTAGTAGTGGTGGTAGTTTATTATAACCATTTATAGTATTTTAGACACTATAATGAAAATTACTATGCATTACTGCTTTTATTTTAATTTATCAATTAAAATGTGGAATTAGGTGACATGGTGGCGCAGAAGTCATGCTCACCCTACAGTAAGAAAGTCACAAGTTCGATTCCTGGGCTTGGTGCATTTCTGTGTGGAGTTTGTATGTTCCCCCTGTGGTTGCATAGGTTTTCTCCAGGTACTCCGATTTCCTCCCACAGTATAAGAAACATTCACAGTAGGCTGGTGGGCAGTTCCAAATTGCCCCATGGTGCAAGAGTGAGTATGAATAGTGGTATGGGTTTTGGCCCTGTAATGGCCTGGCGAGCTGGTCAGAGTATACCCCACCTTCGCCCAGAGCTGGCTGAGATGGGTCAGCATCTTGGAAAATTAATGAATGAATGTGGAATCAAATTACCGGTAAGTCAAGTGAACATTTTAAAGTGATTGCTACAGCATTTGCTCAGTTACCTGAAGAGAAAAGCACTCGCCTGAAAAGGGCTTTCCTCAAAGAAACCTGATATTTAATCAACAATTCAGATTCAGTAAAGTAAAAAGGGCACTAGAGGGATGGCAACAAGGAAAACTAAAGTATAAGTGAAAGTAATTAAATTTCCATGGATCTAATCAGACCTAATCAGGGATCAGATACATACTTGCATAGACTGGCGAATGACAAATTAAAGTAAAAAAACAACATAAACAATCTTCAGAAGAGCATCAATGAACCCTGCACAGACTCTACATGTGCACTATTCTTCCAAAAGATATTCGTTCAATTGGTCTTTTGATAAGGATAATGAAGAATGCTGTCTAAATCTCACATTAGTGTTTATCCAGCTTGAGATCCGGTGACTGTGAAGGTCATAGTTCAAATTATGCAGTCAGCCCCCACCTGAGTGCAAAGATGGTGAAAAATGGGCTGGTTTGATGAACACATAGTTCGGTGCCATGTCCCTGCAGTGAAGCTAAGTGTTTTTATGTTATATTGTTTGTGGCTGTCATTGGTTTTCCTTGCACCTTTATTTTGAAGTTTTGTCTCCTTTTTTGTGTTCTTTCCAGCTTCACACCCTATCTTCCGTCCGGGATTAACGAGCTCCGGCTTGAACCTGATTGGCCGCCAGCCCTGCCTCATTCCCGAAAGCATATTTAATACCTTTGTTTTCCTGTGTTTGTTATAGCACGTAGCTGTTGAACCGCCCGTCTCGTTGCCATTAGTCTGTCTGTTCGTATATTGCATTTACTGTTTGATCCTTACCGTTGGTGAGCGGTTTTGGGTTCTTTTTCTCTGTTTTTCTTTTGAACTGTGTTCCCCTTTTCCAGACTCCCTGAGAGCTGCAGTTTTTGTTTCTCGTTTTGCTCCCTCTTCCAGTTTTGGAACGAGAACTATCTTTCCCCATGATCTCTGCTGAGGGCTTGTGCACTTTGTAAATAAATCTTCCTGTTGATTCGTGCGTTTGAGTCCGGTTTTTGGATTTCTCCTGTACTGAACCTCACAGTTCGGATTTTATCTTCAGCTCCCCTGACATCACCGCACTGGAAATTTGCATGCTGTTCTGTGCTGGGACCTGGTACAGTGTAATAACATCAGCTGCGGCGTCATCATTGGAATGCAGCCCACACCACTTGACCGTTTATAATGTTGTCAGTGTGTCATGACTAGTGGATGTCGGTGTAGTTTTCATCATCAGTTCAGATGCATTCATAGCAACACATAAGACCTAATTGCAACACTATTGGTTTCACTTATCACTTTTCTTTCAGAAATTCCAGTTCTACATGGGGAATGAGATCAACTCTGTTTTACACTCCATGAGCCTTTACACACTAAAACACTGACCCATCTTTGGCTCTATTTTTGATAGCTACATGTTATTGCTCCAACAACCTTAAAGGCTAGAAACAGGGCCCTGGCTATAAAATTATAAATTAATTTTTATACGGCGTGCACAGTTCGACACCACCCACCAGGAATGGTGCAATCTCGTCGTGCAAATGTGTGGGCGTGAGCTAGTCGTGACCACAACTACCGGAGCCTCCCAGTTCGTGGCAAGACTTGCCAAGACTCGAGTCGTGGCAAGTCTTAACACAAAATCGTGCAAGTGTCAGAGGGCCTTTAGGGGTCGCACTAGGCGGGTCAGTGTTAAAACTGAACCCGCTAACGAACCCACTGGATGAACGGGATAGATCCATGCGCAGACAAAGCAGCAGAGCAGACGATGGTTGCAGATCAAAAACAAAATGCTCTATTATACTGGGCACAGCCTAGACAAACAGACCGAGAGAACTAAAGCAGAGAACAGACAGAAAATAATCCGGATGAAAAAACAGAACTTAAACAGAGCCTGTACCGAAATAACCCCTAGTGCAGCTAACTGAGTTATCAACTGCTGGCCATGTCTCTCACTGGCTATGGTGTGAGGCATGTAAAAGAACCATCGCTGATGTTCGTCAAGAGTAGGCTGCATAGCCGTCAGCATGTTTCTGCCCTGCGATGGCCTGGAGAGTTGTCCAGGGTGTCAGTCGCTTCACGCTACAGAAACCGGGGATAAGCATCGGCCTGATGAGCCTCTGGGCTCGGGTGTAAAAAATCCACAGACAGTACTACTAGTACCGAAATAAAACAGCAAAATAACAGGACTTATCTAGGACGTGACAAACATAAGCAGAACATAAGCAGAGGATCCGGCAAAGAAACGTTAATTTGTGCCTCAATAAATAGTGTCTCTTAATCGCGCACAGCTGAGCCGAATCAGCTGGTGGGGAGAGGAGACGCGCCACTATAGCCCCCTAGGGGCGGGAACTTGTCACAACATGACAGATCTGATATCTCTCTTCTAACTCTTCACAATATCACAGTCTCTCTGGGGTTTGGTCAGGTGAGTTTGCTGGCCAATCAATCACAGGGATACCAGGTCTTCAAACCAGCAATTGGTACTTTTGTCAGTGTGGGCAGGTACCAGGTCCTGCTGGAAAATGAAATCAGCACCTCCATAAATCTGGTCAGCAGAGGGAGGCATGAAGTGCTCTAAAATTTCCTGGGAAATGGCTGTGCTGACCTTCGACCTGAGAAAACACTGGACCAACACCAGCAGATGACATGGCCCCCCATACCACCACTGACTGGGGAAACTTTACACTAGACCTCAAATAACTTGGATTCTGTGCCGTCTCTTCCTGCAGACCCGGGGACCTTGATTTACAAAAACAATGCAAAATTTACTCTCATCTGAAAAAAGAACTTTAGACCACTGAGGAACAGTCCAGTTCCATTTGTCCTGAGCTCGGATAAGATGCCTCTGACATTGTCTAGTTCGATAGTGACTTGATGCACTGACTTTAGCAGCCATCCACTCCTTGCGAATCTCTCCCAAATTCTAGAACGGTTTCCTTCCACAATCCTCCCAAGGCTGCGGCTATCTCTGATGGTTGTACACTGTTTTCTACCACAGTTTTTCCTTCTGCTCCACTTTCCATTAATGTGCCTGGATACAGCACTCTGTGAACAGCCAGCTTCTTCAGCAATGACCTTTTTGTATCTTACCCTTCATGTGCAGGGTGTCAGTGATCGTCTTCTGGACAACTATCAAGTCCACAGTCTTCCCCATGATTGTGGATCTACTGAACCAGACTGACAGATCATTTAAAGGCCCAGGAAACCTTTGCAGATGTTTTTGAGTTAATTATCTGATCAGAGTATCGGGGAGTATGGGGTTCTGAATAGAGGCAGTACCTTTGCTGTCTGGCAGCTGCTTCCTACTTGGTAGGTTGGATGGGCAGTGCTGACCCTCATCCATTTCCTAAATCTCTCACGTGCTGGCTCCAAGCGCCACACCCCGGTACACCCCTTCAGCTGGTGGGCTAAACCACCTGTGGGAGTGATATTTACACTGCATCACTATGCTAGGCAGAGGAACAGCTTTAGGCAGCCAACGACTAGAGGGCAGAGGAGATCTTCATGGATCCAACAACCAAGTGTAGGGGAGTAAACAATTCAAATCAGGAGTGGAGCCCCGCTGGTGGATCAGTGTACAGTGCCCACCGACTCCGGCAATTCCTGCAGCCAACCTGGTGCCAAACGTACTGCTCTGCATTTCTTTGGACTACACCGGCGAGGTCGAGAGGGGGGTCTTGAGGACTGGGAATCTCAGGAGCTCCATATATTTCACCCAGGCTTGCGCTCTGGAGAGGACACTCTAGTGCCGCTGTTCCAACGACAGAAACAACAAGGGAGACAGCAGATACGAGTTATAAGCCCAGAGCGTATTGGCGTGAGCTCGGGCGCTACGGGTTGTTTCTGCTGTTGGAAGGGATCTTTGTATCCCACTGGTCAGCTACCGCCTGCCTCAAGTCAGAAAGCCCCTTGCCAGTAAGGTGCTGACCTGTCACAGTCTGCCTGCTTCAATGGGTGCTTGGAGCTGAGGATAAATACTGAAGAGCAGACTGTAAACTGCACCAGGAAAAGAAAGAATAAGAAAAACAAAACCGCCAGCACTTAAAGTTGCAACCTGGAACATCAGGACCATGTGTCCCGGCCTCACTGACAACCTACAGCAGGTAGACGACTCAAGAAAGACAGCTGTCATCAGTCGTGAGCTGAAGAGACTCGATATTGACATTGCTGCACTACCGGAAACGAGACTTCCATCCAATGGCAGCCTGAAAGAAAAAGATTACTGTATTTTCTGGACTATACGTTGCTCCGAAGTATAAGTCGAATCAGCCAAAAAAATGCATTATAAAGAAAAAAACATAAATCGCACTGGAGTATAGGTCATATTTTGGGGACAGTGTCACGATTTTGTTAACGCACCTTTTTTGTATGACAACGTGATGATGATGCACAAAAAATGGATCTTTGGCGACTAAAACATGACGTGACAAGACGATGCGTAACGAAAATGTTGGTGTGTGAGATGCTCACAGTGCATCTCTGCCTACTCTGCACCTAACACAGAGTGGGGAGGAAAAACAAAAGGTGCAGGCTCACCTTTACACACAGCAACATATATTTCCACAGAAACATTAGACTGTTGGCTCAAACATGTTAAAACAGACTCTTCATTTCAATCTACAGTATATTATTTGCCCATATCTTGCATGAGGAGTCATTTAGCTTTGACCCGCAGCCTCTGTTATTTACCTGTCTCAGATGCCGATGGAGAGCAAGAGTCGCTGTGATGTGCTCTCACCGCGCTTTTCAGCCACTGCCATCCTCTGTGTTTAGTACTGTTAATGTTTTTAATAGTCCTATTTAAAACGTTCACAATAAATGCACTGTCTTTCCAGATCATTGGAAATCTGGGTCAGCCATCTCAACAAGCACTAAATGCTTCCTGTGTTGCCGGTGTTAAAAATAATCAACATGTGAAATGTGGTTGCCAATGTAAAAAACTAACAAAAATTGTAATATAAGTAATAATAATAATTTGTTAATTATTTCACATATAAGTCGCTCTGGAGTATAAGTCGCCCCCTGGCCAAACTATGAAAAAGAGTGTGACTTATAGTCCGGAAAATACGGTACATGATTTTAGTGTCCTACGATGGTCTGGCAGGGTTTTCAGGATGTACAGGGATCCCTTACTTTTCACAGTTAATGGGGGGTTGAGACCCTACGCGAACACAGAATTTCCACGAAGTAGGATCGACCCCCCTGACTGACGTGTGTATATGTGTATATAATCTAAATTTTTCTGCATGAGAATGATGCCTCCTCATCCAGGTGACCGTGATAAACCGAGTGTCCGTCATTTTCATTGAATCATTATTCACTCGGAATAATATTTTTTAAGTCCCGCATAAAGTGGGCCAATCACATGTCCTGTATATATATATATATATATATATATATATATATATATACACACACATACACACCCTAATCTGAAGTCTGTATGTATTGGAGGTTAATGGTATGGGGTTACTGTATTTTCTTGAACAGCACACCCTGACATGTTTTACTGCTCATATACCATTATTATTACAATTTTATATCTCTTATACAATGACACATGATAGTTTTAACCCATTCATTCATTTTCTGAACCGGTTAATCCTAATTAGGGTAGCAGGGATGCTGGCACCCAACTCAGCCAACTCCGGGCGAGGGCAGAGTGCACCCTGAATGGTTAACCAGGCCATTGTAGAGCAGCTTGATATTAATCGAAAAAAAAGCAAAAGCATTACAATGTAAACAACAGCAAGCAATATTCAGGTTAAAAAAGAAAAATAATAATAAAAATTTCATATTGCAAATCAAACCACCGATCACGTTACATCATTTCGTACAGTTTTTAATAGCAGTGAAAATGCAAAAAGGAAAATGTAGTGCTTATGGGAACTCCCTAACAGCTTATTCCTCTCCATGAGACCCGAAAACTGCTCAAAGGTGTCTTCTGTCTCGCTTTCAACCCAAAAGAAAGAAGAAGCAAAATTTCAGCATCAACTGAATAAACAACTTCTTTGTTTACACAGTGTCCTGCTGTGCTGTGTACAAGGACGTAACAAATGTTAAATCTGCAAAAACAAACACCCACCGAGGGAAAATAAAAACAAACCAGAATAAAAAGAAAGAAAATGCAAACTGAGCTGCTGCTAAATAGACAGTGTGTGAAAGCGTGTCATGTCCTGTCGTGTATAAAACAATGGCTGGTGATAAAATTACATCACATTTACTCGCCGCTCAGTGGGACAACGACAGGCTTTTATTATATGTGTCAGTTAAATAGATAAAAACAGTGTGAGTAAACAGAGAGAGAGAGAGAGAGAGAGAGAGAGAGAGAGAGAGAGAGTGAGAGTGAGAGGGAGAGAGAGAGAG
>JAQNCB010000001.1:22348068-22359218 GCA_030068295.1 Euristhmus nudiceps
CGAGAATTTTGAAATGTTCAAAATCTTGGTCACGCCAAATTTTCGTGACCGGGCCGTGAAATATGGGTGGACTGTTCATGAACTCGCCTGGACGATGCGGGGGATGCGTGAAGATAGAATCATTCATTATAGCAGCTATATGGACTTTAAAAGTAGACAGTGCAACCCGTTTACTTAGTTTTAAGTCCTTTTGCAGACTGTTCCACATAGAGGGAGCAGCACACATGAACGCTTTCTTACCAAGGTCAGTCCTTGCTCTTGGTACCTCTAGCAGAACCTCATCCTGGGACCATAGCTTTCTGTGTGATCAGAGAGCAGATGTAAGGTGGGACTTTGCCTAACACAAGTTAATCCAGGGGAACACCTTAGAATTTAGAGGTTAACAAACTATTTGTCTAGATCTATACGAGTTTGCATTCCCTTTGAAGAAAGCAGAAAACACAAAATAATGGTCGAAATTTTTTCACCAATCCCACGAAAATGGATCAAACACCTCGGATTCAACTGAGTATTTAAAAAAATATGCAGATTCCATTTCGAATTTATTCAAGTCTCTTTTAAGAATAAAATTTACGTATACCTTTGGGCAAGAGCGCCTGCATGTGAGTCAGCTTTAATATTATGTCATGGAATATTAGATTTATAGACAATATATGTTCAAACTGTAATTAAAAAATTATTAAAAGATTTTAAGTTTTTAGATGACTGATGTCATTCACACCTTCCATTAGGATTAAAAATACAAACTGTAAGACTGAAATGGTCATTGTAGAATAAATAACTCAATCTGTCTCTTTTTCAGAAGCAGCACTGAAACACTTTTTGCACAATAACACTGAAGCACGGCCAATGGGAACAAAGGACACAGATAAGCCACGCCCCTTCCACTTTAGCCTGCCTCCGAGCAGCTCACGCGCCTATAATTCCCGAGCTGACCTACTAAATACATTCAGCTCGTCGTTCAGTTTGCGCAGCGCGGTGTACTATGAAGCTCAACCTCTTCGGAATATAAAGGTGAATCCCAAGGCGTTTGGCGACCCTTGTTAAACCAGGGCTTGTTCTGCTGGGATATTAGTGTATTTTAAAAGGTAAGCATGTTTCTCATGCCTGTGAAACATGGAGCTGATTCAGGGCACGAGCGCACAGCTCGGTTCTATTGTTCGCTCCAGCGCTCACTTTATTCACTGCGCACTACGGGGTTACAGCTGCAGTTATTTAGCGCCTGTGTATAACGCGTGTGTGTGTCAAGTTTAGATCTTTTATGCTCTCGTGCAGGTTTTTATAGATGAGAGATGAGCATGTATTTGCTTGGGACTCAGGTCAAGTGAAATATCTGCTGTCCTTTGTTGCCCCAGCCAGCCAGTCTGATGTTTTAACTGTAGTAATCAGCTCCTGTGTGAGTGGTTTAGATTTGAAACGCTGTTATTTTAAGGGGTTGTGTTTGAGAGGTAAGCATGGGTGACTAGCTGGAAGCGGAGAGAAAGACACCTTGCCTATCTGCAGTGGGGAAGGTGCTCACAGTGAGGAGCCATCTATCAGATCTGTGTGTTGTTCCATTCAGGTGTCTTAGGGATTACGTCTGGTTACCCAGTACTCTGACTATTAGGAGAGCTCAGGCTTATCCATCTGTACATGACCGTACAATATTGTCCTTGTACAAACCTGGTTAATTCCTGTTCTTGTGTGATTAGGTCTTAATGAATGTGCACTGCTGGAAACAGTACGATGACTGGTTGTTTTTGGTGTTTTAATGCCTTTGCTGTGCACAAACCCTTTTGTTTGGTTATTTTAATAATTACCGATGAGTAGTTGGTGGTGGGTAGGTTATTAAAAAAAAAAAAAACTTGAGCAGATTTCACTTTTAAAATGAAACTTTTGTGCTCTGTTTCAAGGAAGGAACAAACCATGGCAGATCACATGATGATGCCCATGAGCCACGGGCAGGTAAATGGCAACCTACATGGCTACCGTGTGGGTATGAACAACCAACAACATGCTTCCCAGCCTGGACTACGAGCCATGCCCAATGGGCAGGTAATGCATTATGGGCCTCAAGGTGCCATGCAGCGGCCCAACATGGTGATGAACGGGCAAATGAATGGAGCCGTGATGGGTCATCACCAAATGCAGTCAGCCAACATGATGTACAACAACCAGGGTCAGCAGCACCAACAGCATCATGTGCACCAGCAGCACCATCAAGGCCAACAGCAGCAGTACATATCCGGAGGCCTTAACTCTCAGCAGCTCATGGCCACCATGCATCTGCAGAAACTGAACACCCAATACCATGGGCACCCACTTGGTGCCATGAATGGGCACCATGTGCCAAATGGGGCCCAGTTTCGTATGGGTCCAGCTCAGCTAGCTAACATGCAGCACATGGGTGGTCCTGCACTGGGCCTCAATGGCATGGATGCTGACCTAATTGATGAGGACGTTCTTACAGCATTAGTCAAGGAGCTGGGACTGGATAGAGTGCAGGAGCTGCCAGAACTGTTTTTGGGACAGAATGAGTTTGATTTCTTACCGGACTTTGTCAGCAAACAGCAGCCCAGCACAGTCAGCTGCTGAGGCATGTAGAATCCGACTGAAAGGGTGAATGCTGCAGTAAGAGGTGATAATTACCCTGTTCATAGTCTTGGAGAGAACCATCTCTGCATAGTACAGAAGAACAGGCAGATGTTTCTCTGGTTCACTACTGGAAAGAATGGTGGTGCTCCAGCCAGAGCTGTATCCCTGTTGGGATGGGGTAGTAAATAATACTCCCACCCTTCCAAACATGAATGTAATGACATTGCTAAACTATGAGCTTGGTGCTATGTTATGCACTCTTAGTTCTGATAGCAGTTTTGCATTCACATGTAACTTATTTCTGTTTGCTCAGTACCAACATAGATTGCAAAGCTTTGCTGAGGAAGTTCTGTGCAGGATGTTGTGTTGCAGTTTTGATTGGGGAATGGGGGTTGGGCTTCTAATATGTGTGACTTGAGGCTCTGTTGTCTTATGGCCTGGTGTTAAACTGGGAGGTTTCCATTTTTAAGGAACTGGCCACCAACAGTATTAACTGGCTTAATCTGTTATGTATGTGTTCATTTCATGTACCAAGCAAACCCATGTAGATGTATTCCAGTATCTGTTCTGGATTTTGCCATCCTAAATGTAGAATTGCCTTAAATTACGCAGTTTTTATTTATTTGTTTCATTGAGGTTAAGAGGGGCTATACTTTTGGCTTTGTTCTTTTCATTGATAAAGATGCCCACATTTTATCTGTGGCCTAATTTTATGTTCTTTTTTTTGAATATCCTGGAATAAGAGAATGCTGCTGAAATCAATAAATAGGCCATGAGTTGCCATCTTGCATCCTTTGTGGTCAAGGCTTTAATAGTGATTGTCTTATTTTTCAGTCCAGGCATGATCTCAAGTGATGCATCTACAAAAATGCAGACACAAGCCATATGGCTTCTACTTGACACCAAATGGTAGCCACTAGTCTACACTAATCCTCTCACATGGTAGTCATCTTTTTTAAGGGTTAAATCTTTTGTACATTCACTGTCTTGGTCAACCATGCACCACTGAGTGTATATAACTTGATCTCATGACCCATAGCCAAACATTGGCACTCAAAGTATGATTTTACTGTGGGGGAAGAAATGTGTGGCAGGGTTGTGGGATGGACAGCAAGAGAAGTCCAGGTTAATCTGTGCTTACCTTGGCTATCCAGGCCTGCAGATTTTGGCTGAGGATGGGTTCCATTTATGGCCGTGTCCTGCTTGAACTTCGGGAGGGGGTTGCACTGCCAAGCCTTTAACACTCCTTTTGTCATTTCCTGCTTCTCGTGTGTGAGGGGGGGGTGACAATGGGGCAAAGGTTATGTAGATTCCAATAATGACCATGCAGGCAAGTGAAAAATTGGTTAATTGAAGACTTTCGGTTTCTAGATTTGGCACCCTGGAGTTTGTTTATTCTGCTCATGTCAGCCAATTTGTGTTGTGCTTCGGGGTGAACTGTAAGGCTGTCATGCTGTAAATTTACACTAGTCATCCTGTGTGTAATTGACTTTTCCTGGCTTGACATTTTATTCACTGGGATGGAAGCTAATCTTCCCTGTGCTCATGGCTTCCTAGCAATATCAGGGTGGATACAACTGTTCTTTTGCCTTTCTCATGCTTTTGTTTGGAAAAAAAATGTATTTATTTTAAGCAATAATAAACTATTTTATTTATGGAACAAAACTGCTGCTAATGTGTGGTTATTTGGTTTTAACATCTGTTTTCTGGTCAGACAATTGAAACCAAGGTGTGTGAGGTTTTAAAAGTAAAGATCCTGAGTTTCTTGAATTGAATGGTGGGGGGTTTTCTGTACAAAGCTGCATCACCAATTTCTGCACCTCTGGGGAATTCAGCTGCTGTTCTTGCTTCTCACTGCAATTTGAAGCTTGCCGACAAGACTGTGTGTGAATTAGGTGAAGGCTGGTCTAGGCTATGTAACGGTTCATGTCTTTTCTGCTTTTAGTTGATCTAGGATCTAAGATGACGGTTTCTTACCCAAACCACAAAAATTGGCTTGCTAGTTAGGAAATGAGTGTGAACACATGAATTTTATCACATGCTGCATTTGTCTTGCTCCAGTCTTATTCTTAGGTAACATAGATTGGACAACTGCGCTTACAGTGGCTGTAATTATTGTGCTTCATGATCGTTCTTGAAATAATTGGTTTAACTTTTGTATATGTCAGTTTTCAACAGGGGAGCCAGACTAGACCGAGACAGGGTGTGATGACAGATATTTACAGTTAACTGCTGGCTGTTTTGCTCTTTCTCCTGCCTCTCTTGGGCCTCCCACAACAACCGCTATACACACTTCCTGTGAGTGCTTACAACGTTTTCAGTTTAAATCAACAACCTGAAACCCACCACAGTGAAACGCCGAGGTCTCAGCAGAGTCACAGAACAACCAGGAAAATAAAAGTGCAATTACTAATGACAAAATTCAGAAGCTCTTGTTTTGGTCATGGTCTGGGGATTTCTCCATGGGGTTTTCCCTGGAGTTTTATACAATCCCAGATAGGGGACCCTTGAAATGGCAGTCTAGCTTTACAGGCAGTCTCACAGGGTTTGATTTCCAGGCAACACACAGTTCATCTCATCTGAATCACCCGGTGTCCCCATCCACCCACTCTTCTCAATAAATGTAATGAGAGAAGAACTACAGTTCTATACATCAGAGTACCTGATTAAAGGCATTTCCCATGACTCCATAAAGTGGCACATCTAAACCTGAATATCTATTTGATAAGTGTTTTTATAATAGCACCACTGCTGATCTTAACAGCACAATCAATGAATGATAACAGTAATTAAAAAAATCGCTGTTCCTATCACCTATAAGCTTGTTTTCAGTGATTGAGCCTGATGTGTGAATGAGTAGTGCAAGCATTTGCAATCAATACATGAGAAAATCATTTAGAACATTAAAATGTAATTTCCTTCGGAACACACTTCATCAGTTTTGGAACAGGTGTAGTGGTTAGAACATCCGCTTCACTGCACGAAGGTTCTGGGTCTGAGTCCCAAGCTCAGGCATTTCTGTGTAGATTTTGAATGCTATCTCAATGCTTATGTAGGTCTTCTCCGGGTACACTGGTTTCTTCCCACAGTCCACAGACATACACATTGGGCTAAATGGCTGTTCCACATTGCCCCTTGGTGTGAGAGTGAAGGTTGTATGTTGGCTTTGCTATGGTCTGGTGAGCTGTTTAGAGTGTACCACTGCGTCTGCCTGGTGTCGGCTGAGATAGGTTTCTGCCTTCCTGCGTCCGGAGTAGTAGGATTAAGTGGTTTGGCATATGGGTGAGTGAGTTTTAGAGCAGTCTTGTTATACATTGTTCAAAGATTTATAGTCCTACAATCTCAGCCTGAATATAAAATAAATATATACAGTGCTTAACAAGTTTCTTAGAGCACAGGCCAAGAATGGAAAATTTTTTTTTTTGGAAAGTTTATTACAATGCCCTGCGATGGCCTGGTGAGCTGTCCAGGGTGTATCCTGCCCTTACCCAGAGGTGGCTGAGATGGGCACCAGCCTTCCCCATGACCCTAATTATGATTAAGCGGTTCAGAAAATGAATGAATGAATGAGTTTATTCTAACTCACATTTTATTTGTCTATCATAATCATTCATGAGCTGTCCAGGGTGTACCCCACCCTCGGTCAGATTCAGCTGAGATGGACTCCAGCCTCCCCATGACCCTAATTAGGATTGAGTGGCTTAGAAAATGGATGAATTATCATTCATTCATTCATTCAGTCATCCATTTTCTGGACGGTTTAATCCTAATTAGGATCACAGGGAGGCTGCCACATATCTCAGCTGACTATGGATGAGGGCAATGTGACAACAGTGACAGCTCAGTGATAGTAGGGCTTCGACCCCTGACCTTCGGATCACTAAGAGTTCACCCTACCACCGGGTCGCTTCTGCCCCTCTGTATATTTTGTATGGTGAAAAAATATGAATATATTTTTGCAAAAACGTCCACATTATTATCCACTCATTGTGATTTTCAGAGTTAAAGGAAACTAAACTGTCAGTATAGAGACAGTAGCGCAGATGAAGAGCTTGATGTTCCCAGAAGAAAAAAAGTGTCTGCTTATATAATACATGTTTAGACATGGACGAGCCACATGTATCAACATGCTCTTTGTTTTCTCTATGAAATTATGCTCAGGATTGGCAACGCTTAGGGATTTCTATGCCGTCCTTTATCGTTGATTTGTAGAGGTGAGAAAGACCCAGATGTCCTGATCTTTTTGTGCGTCATTGGTTATATGGGTCACTGAGCCTCATCATGTTCAAGTTGTGTTGCAAAAACAGGATCATGTTCCAAAAACTCTTAAGTGATAAGATGTGTCCCATAATCAATGTAAGGTCATGACTATTTAAGTGTTTATATTTCTATGTTATCCACAGTATGTGAGGACCATAATGCATATAGGCAGCAATAAATGCACAGGTGAGTGTGGGGTCTAAAATCCAGGCCTTCACACATCCTCCTTGTACAGTGGCTTGAATTTCAGCCCCCCACGACTTGGGTATTTTTTGGTGCCTGCCTTTCGTGTTATAAGGGCAAAGTGTAAATTATTCAGTTGCCTGTGTGAAGTGCAGACCTCAGCCTGGCTGGCTAGAACAGGTAGGAGTGGCACTGTTTGTTGTTTCTTCTGCAGTGTGTGTGTGTGTGTGTGTGTGTGTGTGTGTGTGTGTGTGTGTGTGTGTGTGTGTGTGTGTGTGTCCCTGTCACCATGGAACTGGCAATAAACGCCTATGTGGCTTAATTTGACTGACACCCTCATGGCTATAGAGAGTGAGCTCTACAGCTATTAAAAGCCACCTTTCCTTTTTTGACACTTAGGAAAATGCAGATCAGCAGAGTTTATACACATACAGATACAATCCAAATGTTTTCTGTGTACTGTGGCCAAACTACAAATGTGGTCCAGATTAAGTTTTAGTTTAAGCTTTAATGTCTCACCTCATGAAGATTAGTTGTACACTGACATGATGGGTAACACCAGCAGCAGCATTTCAACTTCATGGCACACTTGTCTGACGTTAGCAGGAGCTTCTTCGGTGCAAACGAAGGATGTCAGATGTTACATAAAAGTAGAATTAGCCCAGTGTTCTTTAATATGATGAAAATATGGATATTAAATTGTTAGTTTTGGTTTGAAACTGGCTGGAGTTTGGAATTAGTTTAGTCTGAGACTCAAGACTCAAGACTCAAGACAGGTTTATTGTCAAATGTGTTATATGCAAAACATACAGCACAGATGAAATTTCTTCCCAGTCTCCCCGCGTGCAAACATGCAATAATTAAAAACAAGAACAAGAATAGAGACGCGGAACTGTGATCTTTTTGAGATGAAGCTCACAGGCTTAGTATCTCATATTCACCTTCTTTACATCTTGTTTTGGTTCTCTGTCTGTTTTCACTAACAAGAACAAGTGTGACTGGAGGAACGATTTTGGGTGTGTGTGAAAAATTCAGAAGCGCAACACTGATTTATGGAGAGTGGAAAAGCTAGAGATCATGTGTTCAGAAACAGAAGAAAGCATACAGTTTTAAAAGAGATAAAAAAAAAGATGGTGATGTTAGTGTTGCAGAGGTCATCAATACTCTGGTACAATAAATACAAGTAAGTCAGTAAATGGTTTCAGAAAGACATTGTGGCTGATTTTATTTTACTTTTAATACCTCACACATGTATTTCGTGTTTATTTAATATTCCCGAGAAGTGAATGGGTCCATTTAATATTATTTTTCATATTTAATTGACTCAGGTCCCCATCTTGGCTCAGACTTTATTCACTTTTGTTTTTCTCCTAATCACATTTGATAGCAATGTCGCAGTACAATGTGTAGCCTTGCATCTCAGTTTCTGATGCAAGAATACTGTCGTACATTTCTGCTCAGATAGGGCTTGTACTATGTCCAGCACTCAATAACAGTCCATGTGATACTCATGCACATGATTGCTACTGAGCACTGTTACTGTATATTATTCGGTTTAAGCTGATAAACTAAACTAGTTGTTTCTTCCTTCTTGCTGTGAGGATGTGGTGAGACTTCATCATTGCATCTTTATAATCCAGCATCAGAGGCATGTTTACATATTTCAATAGCAATTACTCAGTTCTCATAAACAGTTTGTTAGAACAATATATGAAATGTAAAAGTATTTACTGTGATGTTGTAATTGGGTCATTAGTTTCGTGTTTTTGTTAATACTTATAGTAAAACAGTGAGCATATTATTTATGCTTTATGCATATATTTATGCGTTAGCCTACTAGGAACATAACTATGTTTAAAAAAAAATTGTAGCAGGTATGTTACTCCAGCACTTATGTGAAGCTACACTGCTGTGAGATTGGCGTTGATGTGATGTTAAATATAATTAAATAAAATAATATAGAAGTTGGATTTTCTGTTTTGATCTGTCACGATAATTAATAAACAAATTTTTTGTTTGTAGACTGGGGCAGTGGTGGCCTGGCGGTAGGGTACTGGATTGCTGATCCCAAGGTTGGTTTGGTCAAGCCCCACTATCAACAGGTCATCACTGCTGTCCCCCCAGTGCAGCTAACTGGGTTATCAAAGGACTGCCATGTCTCTCACTGTCTGTGGTGAGAGGCATGTAAAGGAACCATTGCTGACTTTCGTCAAGAGTAGTCTGCATAGCTGTCAGTGTGTTTCTGCCCTGCGATGGCCTGGTAAGCTGTCCAGGGTGTACTCTGCCATCGCCCAGTGTAAGATGATATGGGCGCCAGCCTACCCGTGACCCTAATTAGGATTAAACAGTTCAGAAAATGAATGAATGAATGTTTGTAGATTGGATGGTTGAGCATTTAACATGCACAAAAATATTTATATTTATGTTCAGTCTTAAGTAAATAAGATAGCGGTAGAAGCACTAGCTCTTGCATGTGCTTTTATGCTTCTAAAATATATAAGAATACATGAACACATTAGGTTGTGTAAATAAATAATTCTACTTTATTTTTTGATAACACGGCTAAAAATAAGACCATTTAAGGGCGTTTGTGAATTTATTATATTAATTTTTTAACTTTGAGAGGCTACCTTTCTACATGGGCCTGTTATCCTGTGGAAACATTATGATCATGTTGGTGATCAGACAAACTGAACCTATTTATAAAGTAAATTACAAAGTTTAACCAAGATTTATTACAAGGTGTTATTTGGGTGGATTTACAGACTTACAGGCAGTTAACAAGAGGGAAGGAAAAAAAAACCACACACACACACACAAAACACAATCACAGCAAACTAACAGGGTAAAAGTTGAATATAATAGCATAATGATAATGAAAAAAATGATTACATTACTGACCTAATTTCCTGGAAAATTAAGGTGCCATAAACATAATCTGAAACAAATGTTTTACATTATATATCAACATGCAGTGATAGAAAGCAAACATTCAGGCCTAAAATTATAGCAAAGCTCAATACTTAATAGCTAATAAACAAATAAACAGAATAAATGGGATTTATTTATTCGTAATGATATTACCAATACTTTAAACCAAATACTTTACACACAAGTGAATCTGGTAGTTTTCAGAAGCATGCTACGATGAGACGTGTTATTACTGGGACAAAACAATTACTACAACAGAAACACAAACATCCTCTTGATTTACCAAGTTCATGGGTTTATACAGCCTACAGAGGTTCAGATTTAAGTTAGCTGTATTAGTAATAAATCACTAGAAACAGCTCCATGTACCTGAGCCATCAGAATGATTAAATCCATCCCTGATTTCTGCCAGCAAGTAAGTAATTTGTTGGAAAGTGTCTTTCTGAGGGTCACCATGCATGGCAACATGCATACAGACTGGGTAAGCTGCTCTTTGATCGAGAAAATAAGTGAGGGCTTTCATAGACAAAGAAATCCTGAGAATCTGCAAAGGCAGTGCTGCCCCCTTGTGTTGACTGGATGCTCCAAAAATGGATCCTCTTGAATAAGTTGAAAATATGTTTTAACTCAAGCTTTACTGCAGGATAAGACATGATGGCATTCTTATACAAAACACCAAACAAGATGCAAGAACACAGTTTTAAAATCTGTGTCAAACGACTTCATATTTTTATTTCAGTCTTATCACAATGCATGAACTCTAGCAATATAGTATAAAACTGTAAAAAAGTACAAATCAAACAGACACATAAACAAGACAATAGAAAAGAAATGCAGTTTATCATGGTATTAACCACAGGGTAGGTGTGCAGATATATATAAAGTACAGTATTGGATATGAAAGTGCCTTGCAAGGCATGAATTAGAGCCAGTCCCAACAGTGGGATAGATCTAGTGTTTGTCTGATCGCTCTTAAAAGAAAACTTGGGGGGGGGATTAATCACACAGTATTGCTGCCTTGGTTACTGATTCAATTAGCGAAATGGTAATCCGAGATTAATAAACTATTCAATTTGGAATTATTTATCACATTTTCCTATTTGTACTTAACTTATAGTTAACCTAATCTGCTTCTGCCAACTTGTACTCATTATTAGCAATATGTCTATCAATTTGATATTTCCACAATGTTCCATTAACAC
>JAQNCB010000001.1:22431116-22447886 GCA_030068295.1 Euristhmus nudiceps
TGATGTTACAGCAAGATAATCCATTCCATAACTTCCATTTACCAGGAACAGCTCAGCAATGCCAAAAAAAATGTCCAGGATTTGGCGAATGACAGGGAGGCGATGTGTCTTAACTGACAGACAACAAACATTACAGTCCGTTTAAGAAAAAAAACCCCCACAAACACAGGAATTAAACTAACAAAAAGAATAAAAACGAATAAAACTAGTGTCCACACGAGTTTATACATTAAACACTACAAAAAATTAAATAAAAAAATCTTGAGATCAGATAGAGCAGCTCTTATGAGAACCTTGTAGACTCAACCTACACTCTCCCCACATGTTGTGTGCGTCAAGGACCAAAAAGCGCGTTTACGTCACTGCACTGAGTTCAAGACGAGTTGAAGACACCCCCGGACCATCAAGACGAGTTCAGGACTACAGTGGTACCTTGAGATCCGAGTGTCCTGACGTACGAGTTTTTTGAGATACGAGCACGCTTCCGCGCAAAATTTTGCCTTGATACGAGCTAGCTTCAAAACACCACTGCCAGGTGGCAGAGAGAGCGCGAGCAGCTCGCACAGCTGTGGAGCACTAGTCCACCTCGCACACACACACGCACACAGACACTGTCATGATTCTGCTCAGCGGCGCCACTTGGGGCCGCTGTTGCGGTGGTACTATATAATGTCCATGTTTCCTGTTGCTGGCTGATAGCGTAAAGCGTAGCGTCTAGTTTCAAGTTCATAGCATTCAGTCTGGCGTAAAGTTTCATGTTCATAGTGTCATAGTAATAGAGATTCGTAGTGTACTAGGTTCTTGCCAGCCTCATGTTTAGTGTTTACCTTCGTGTTCGTGTTTTGTTTTCATGCCTGTTTTGTGCCTTGTCACGTTTTTCCTTTCACACCCGTTTTTCTCGTTTGTGTGTGTTCCCCGAGAGAGAAATAAAGCCTTTCTCTTATTACACAAGGTAAGAACTCATAATAAAGCCACAATTTGTTTTCATAATAACTATTATATTATTTTGTGTACATTTAAAATATGCTTTTGCTTATAGCCATTAAAAACAGGTTATGTTCTATTTTTTCGGATTGAGTTGGGGGTTTTGGAGGGCTGGAACGGATTAAATGGGTTTCAGTTATTTTCTATGGGGAAAATTTGATTTGAGATATGAGTTTTTTTTTGAGTTACGAGCATGCCCTCAGAACGAATTAAACTTGTATCTCAAGGTACCACTGTATTTCAAGCGGGGTTAAAGACCCGGTCATGACATTTGGCCGTGAACTGAAAATGGAACATTTCCAATATCTCGTCAAGACTTGGCAGGTCTTCATGACGGAATCAAGACTCGCCCATGACTGATCAAGACTAGTTCAAGACTTGCCAAGACTTGAGTCTTGAAAAGTCTTGACAAAAAGTCTTGGAAGTGTCAGAGGGTCTTTACTTTTACCATCGCAGTAATTGACAGACAGCAGCAGCATAGAACTTGGATGGAGAAACGCCTAATCAAAGTCCTGCATCATCAAATTTCAATATTTTATTTAAGGTGTAGCTTTTGTTGCTGATCCTCAACTTTCTCTTCTACTGAATGCACAAACATTCCTTATGTCTCTGAATGAGGGATTTTATTAGCCAACATTTTAAAAAATGTGATTTTTAGAGAGATGTTCAAATACCAGGAGCGATAATTTTTATGGAGGCTTTTTTTTAATATTCTCTTACCAAGTTTTAATGGGGAAAATTCAGCTTTGAGCGTGTGAATTGCCTGTGGAGGAGTTCACTCTTCCCTTAACAAAGCAAGAATTATGACCTTGCCATGAAGCACAGCAAGATAGTGTTTTCAGCTCTTCTCTCTCGCTTGCTTGCTCTGTGTATTTGGTTCTGTGTGAATCTCCCACATACGCACACACTTGTTTCATAGTTCATCCCTATTATGCACTTTTTCCACCACTCATTGCTTGCTAACATCAATTTCTCTGACTCAGCTCCAGCACTCTTTCCTTTTGTTGAAGTAGATGGATATATATTTGTACATTTTTGTACAGAAACATCAGGCAGTAGGCCTTTCATGAACAAATGAGCAATTATTACATTTGGGGAAAGAATGAGAATTTTACACTGACCTGTTTTATTTTGCCTATAACGGATGCATAATTTTCTGGACACATTGATCAAAAATGTGCCTTTACTAGCTTTTTGATTTCTCAGGCTAACATGAGTGATTAATTTGTGTTATTGGGCAGGTTAAAGGCAAATGTAAATTTAGACTAGGTGTCCCAATTTGTGGTTCCATGAGTGAAGCCATGCACATATACATGCAGCAATCCACTGTGCTTTTGTCACCTTTCTATCATATCCAGTAGGGCTGCAACAACGAATCGATAAAATCGATGAATAAAAGAGTTGGTGATGAATTTAATTATTTGGTTCAGCAAATTAATGAATGGATGGTGTCATGCCGCTGCGCGATTTCACCACTTGGAGGCGCCGTCAAGCTGCCGTGTCGCGCATGCGCCTCCTCCCAGCTGAATAGAGTTTCCACGGAATGGGTTACTGCGCTGACGTCACATGACGCCCAGATTATCGTCTGGCAGCAAAAAAACAAACTGGGATAGTGATTACTGCCGATGTTATTGTTAAATATCTTGGATTTTGTGATTTGGATACAAGCTTGCCGTTTTTCAAAAGAAAGCAAATTTTATGCTTGATCACGATATGGAAACAGTTTTAGGACAGTCTGTTTCAGTGGAACTGTATCGTCCTGTGTGTAAAGGTGAGACTGCACCTTTTGATTTCCTCCCCGCTCTGTGTTCTGCGCAGGGTAGGCAGAGACGCACTGTGAGCGTCTCGCGCACCAACATTTTCGTTACGCCTCGCCTTGTCATATTTTAGTCACCAAAGATCCATTTTTAGTGAGTTATCGTCAAACAAAAAAAGGTGCGTTAACAAAATCATTTAAACACTGCCCCCAAAATGCGACCGATACTCCAGTGCGACTTGTATGGTCTTTTTCTTTTCTTTTTTCCCTTTATTATGCCATTCTTGGATGATTCGACTTGTACTCTGGGGTGACGTATAGTCCGGAAAATACGGTAATAGTTTTCTTCTCCTGCAGGAATTCCTTTCAGATCATGTCAAGTCTGGACTGCATGGATAGGGTTTTGGGTCAGTGAATTTTCCTCAGGTATTGCGTGTCACGGCTTTGCTACCTAATGGCAGATAAAAAAAAATTCTTGTTTCATCATCATAACTTTTTTGAAAACCTAGATGCAGCACACATTTTATCTATTTATCTATTTATTTATTTATTTTATTATATTTTTTTTAAGAGAAATGGGGTGACTGAGGCCCAAAAGCTTTTAAAGCTAAATGTAGATAGTGACCTGAAGCTAAGCAATACACCTCAGATGACCAGTCTGTTACATGTATGTGGACATTTAACATGCACTAAACTCTGAACAGCTATAGAACTGTCTGTATAACAGCTTGCTTATATTTCCAAAAATCTTTAGAAAATATAACTGTTTCAAACAGAACTAAACCAATCTCAGAATCACAGTCACATCTTGCATGAAAGCATATCCTGTGTCACGTTTACCTTGTCTGAGGCGTTTTGAGCATGGATTTCCTAAAATTAAAAATAATACAGACGCTCTCCAGCTTACGAACGAGTTACCTTCCGAACGGCCGTTCGTTAGCTGACTTTGTTCGTAAGTTATTATTGTTTTGCAGTGCTTCTCACTTATTTTTCTGTGACGCCCCCCCGTACGTGACTATAAATAGTATTATGTGGTGATAAAATTAATAGTACACCTCTACATAGTACACTTGTTTTTCTTTTTAGCCATACAATACAATTAAAGAGACATGAAAACGAAACAAAACATTAAAAACAAAGAAATATAGTTCAACTTGCAACAAAGAAAAACTTTAACATTCTTTTTCTTTTAACTTCATGTCGTTTGCTCGCTGCAGAAATCCCCGACACCATAGCACAACAATGAGAGCGCCACTGCCAACTACTGTAGTGGAATTGCAATTACACTTAATTCTAGTACAGTATGGATAAAAAAATTATGCTCCCCAGGGTCACACGCACCCACCCCAAGGGGGGGCACACTCCATTATGGGCAGAGGAGAGTGATGCTGCTCGGAAAGTTTGTTTACAATCACAGTGCCTTGCTTTGGCATCAGCGGCGGAAAGACATACTACACAGGAAAAGGAGCTAAATCCAAAATCTGACTTGCAGGCAGCTCTGTTCGGATCTCCGAATGTTAATAAAATAAAAGTTCATAAGTTGGGGAGCGTCTGTAATAGATGTGGTGTCAATTTCTTGGTGTAGGTGCTGATAAGAAGCTGGGGGATTAATTAATAACTCATTAAACTGACTTTAACCTGCCAGTAGTACAAATTCCAGGTGATAGTAAGAGTAGTGCAGGTAAATGTCTGGAGAATCCAGTGGGTTGGAGTTCATTGTGTGAAAATGTCTTGACTGTTAACATTTAAGTGAGGTTTTTTCTTGCTTTCTTTCCTTTTTTAAAACATCAATCCTGTAAATGCAGGCATATTGGGGGGATGGGAAGGACCCTTAAAATTGCAGTTGGAAAGATGAAGCTGCTGCTTTTATTCCAGCTTATTTTATGGACTGCTATTCTAAAGGATACCCTTGATCAGGGGTGGTTATTTATTTATTTTTATTTATTTATTTATTTTATTTATTTTTTAGTTTTTTTTAATTGGCCCGCAAGAAATTTTTATAAATAGAATATGGCCCGCACTTCAACTTTTGAAACTGAGTGTATTGCACTTCTTAGTTTTAACACCAGGGGCGCTACTGTTGATCAAGGCAGTTGCTCCACCAAAAAGGACAATCACAGAAGAAATTTACCCCAAGTTACTAAACATGGCAGAACCAAAGAAGCGAAAGGTAAAAAGTGATTGCAGAAAACAGACACTGAGGGAGAGTGAATATTTCTTCAAAGAATTAAAGGGGAAGTTTGATCCGCACTGAAACTGTGGCAGTTATGAAAGAGTATAATGTACAACGTCATTGTTAATAAGCACGCATGTGCAGGTACACATGCGATAAATATCAATAAGGCGCATCAATTCTGTCACTACCCTGCTTTTGTGCACCACTTTGTGTTTTTCTTGTTAGTACACACCGCTGTGCACAGCGCACACACTGCACGCACAAAGTCATCTGCTCTCATCTGATGCAGATTTGCTCCTTGTTCAAGAGACATTTGTCCGGATTTTTGGCACGAGTTGCGTCAGATCAGCACTGCAGCTGGGTTTTTTTTTATTTATATATAATAAAAGTGTCCAGTGCAGCTGATGCTCACCAGAATAATTTAATAAAATTATATGCACTCCTAGCTGTCCAGGGTGTACCCTGCCCTCGCCCAGAGTCAGATAAATTGGGCACCAGGCTCCCCGTGACCCTAATCAGGATTAAGCGGTTTAGAAAATGAACGAATATATGCACTCCTGTTAAGTCCAGTTCAGTCTGTTAATGTTGATAACACTTTCAAACGAACACTAATAAGTGTGTTGCTAAGCCTAGTAACTTAAATAACAAGCTTGAAATTTACCTGTCCCATTTTTCCCCTTTATTGTTTTTTCTCTATGCTATAAATCTTCTGTCTAAGAAGAAATCTGAGGCTGCTGTTCTAAGAAGGAGCTACCAAAGTGTTTTGTGAATAAATAAATAAAGATCCATTTTTGGAAAGCTGTGATGAAGGTAGTTTTGTCTTTAAGTATGTTCAACAATATAACCTATTTGACCACATTTTATTTGACTTTTCTAACTTGAATACACTAAAGTTAAGTCTATATACTTAATTTCTAGTAAGTGGTCAAGCTGCTCCTATACTTTTATGTGGCCCTCAGTGAAAAAAGTCTGGATACCCCTGCCCTAGATTATGATATGACTGGTGACAAAATAAAGTCTGTTAGTAGCATGTCGGGCTACTGCAAGCTGCAGGAAATCTTCACTGTGTCTTGAGATGGATTCTACATCTAGAATTAAATCAATGAGTTTTTATGAAGGGATGAACAGTGTTTTTTCAGAGAGACTTTCTCTTACTTGTGTCTTTATTTTGGTGGTGGAGTGTGCTCTCAAGAACTTGAGTGGATGGCTGATTTATTGGGGGGGCATGGGGGATATTTGATGTGTTTTGCTAGTTGGACGGTCCAACATCTGTATTATTTACATGAGGAAATGGACAACAGGGGTAACTGTAGCAGGGTTATGTGAGTTGCTGAAAATATTTCGTTGTTGAACAACCTGCCTGCCCTGTAACATCTAATGACTTAAACGCATTGATTATGAGGATGATGTCATCACCCATAATGTTCTTTTCTCTTTGACTCTACTCAATCAATGCTGTAACTCTGTCTAAGATGAATGATTTCTGCTGTTTTTTTTTTTTGTTTTTTTTTTAAAATATATATCATTAATATGACAGTTGTGTTGTTCTTGGTGGAAAACAATACACTTCATAAGCAATAACATGTTATTTATATATGGTACGTTGTATGCAATTTTAAATTGCTTTTTAAGCTTATTTAAGAGCATGAGGTCCTTATTCATCATGCTATTTCCTTCTGTGCTGGAACTGTAGAACAGGCACATGAGCCAAGTTGGCAGGTTCTCCTTTCTGTCTGTGATTGTATTAATGTGGGATGTAAGCAAGTCTCATGCTCCCTCTACTGAGGGAAAGCTTGACGCAGTGATTTTAGCATACAGAGTTAGCGGGGGAAAATGCTGATGTAATGATGGAAACCCAAATAAATATTCTGTTTATTCTCATCCTTATACAACTTATGTTTCTGGTATTTAAACGTGTCTCTTTGTACATATACTTATTCCTATGTGTGACAGCTTCTTCTATTCTCTAATTCTTTGTCTGTCAGATTCCCCCAAGTCTCAAGGCGTGAAATCCAATACAGCCAAGCGTGTGGAGGCAAAGACCCCTTCAAAGAGGGATTCAGCATGTTGCTCTGCCAATCCAAAGTCATCTGCAGCACCCAGTCCTCAAAACAAAAAAGGTAAAAACTAAAAAGATGTGCAGTCTTCATGTAGGAGGTTATGCCTTAGTTGACTGCAGCACACACTTGCCAGGGTGAAGAATCAACGCAGACTTCCCAATCCTCCATAGAAATTGTGCCTTGCACATGCTTGGTGCCCTGTGTAACACTACCCATTGACACAATATCAGGTCCCCCCCATGTATGGTAAAGGACTGTGATCCAAACCTTTCAATTAGTTATTTTGTCACGAAACTGCATATGAAATTGCCATCTATGGAAGTGAATAGGAAAGGGTTTTTAGGACCTTAGTGTTTGACAGCATCTGTTAGTCAATGGTACCTTTTAAACTCGCGTGAAAGTTCAGCTCAGTTAAACACCTTGCTTGCCTATTTCATGTTGCTGGAAAATTTCACCTTGTTGCTCAGTTCTCTGATCATCATTCACTTTGTTTGATCGCTTGTTGCTGACTGCTTCCTGTGTGGATCCAGCATAAGGCACCCAAGTTTTAGAAAATACCCAAGGTATCTTTGTCATTCACTTTAGCAGTAGACCAATTGCGCATTTCGTGACATACAGGGCATTATGGGATCGCTGCTACCATACAAACCACGACAATGGCTGAATGCAACTTGCAGTCTCCCTCTAACAACACTCATATAGTAGAAACATAGATATAATAATGTTACCGGTTAATTTAATTATATTAACGCTAATACAACGAACATGACGAAGACACTATGAAAGCTGTAAAACTTTAAAATAGCTAGGGCATGGGCCTTAAAGCTTACCTTCCTTGTGGTCGTTCTGGATTCTTTTCATCGGTGATCCTCGCTCTTTTTCGACTAAATACTCATTTATGTCCACCCACATGCATGGGGGCCACTTCTCCAATGCCTCAGCTTCTCCTTGCCAGCCGTGAATAAGAGAAATGGGGTCGGGATTTTTTTTTTTTTTTTTTGTTCGGTCTCACAGTCAGCAAGGCTTGATAGTCGGATTGTGTAGCGTCGGCTTCTTCCTCTTTGGTCAGAACGCAGGACAATTTAATTATATTAGCTGCATATGCAAGTGCCACTAATTCTACCTTGCGTTTGGCGTTAGTGGGGAGCCCACAACGTTTATAGAATCCTTTTAGGTCTTGAATTTTCCACCTTTGAAAATCCTCAATGGTTGTAGTGTCACTAACCTGCAAGTTGCATTCAGCCTTTTTCGTGGTTTGTTTGGTAGCAGCGATCCCAAAATGCCCTGCGCGTCACGAAATACGCAATTGGTCTATTGAACTAGCCTGTCTTCAGCTAGTTCAGGCTTTAGGAAAGGACAAACAGTGAAACCTGACATCACATTTCATAATCCCATGCTAGCCAGAAGGATTTAACTTGACCCTGTTCTTTGGTCTTTTTTACATAATAGTTGGGTTTGTTCATAACATTCTATTGATAAGTTTGGGTTTGAGAGGGAAAAACCACATGATTAATGCAATTTTCTTTCTTCGTGTTTTTTTTTTTTTTTTTTTGAAGTTGACTGATTTTAAGATAAATTTAACCATCGAACTGAACTGGGTGAACTTGCAGTGGATTTTTTGACTATATATCCAGGTTTCAGGATCAGTGCCGATGTGTCCAAATTTAATTTAAAGCAGAAATATGCCTTTCGACCTTTATTATTTTTGACATACTTCAATGAGATTTCCTTTTTAATTTAATCATTTTTAGGTATCAGACAATCAGGATTGCGACTGTAATATCTGTACCTAATAAAATCATCAGAGCAACCAGTTTTAATCAAACTTGTGCTTTCTAGGTTCAAAATTTAGTGTAGATGCAAAACGTTTGCTTATAAATGCATGTATAGCAAAACTTTTGGGTTTCTGTCAGGATAGAGGATAAGGACGATTCACATGTGTATGATGGTACTACTATTAATAATAATAATAGGCAAAACTGTGAGACATGACCATTCAGATATATAATGAATGCTTTTACATAGAATTGTACCTGGGTGGTTAACTGTAATTGCAAACCATGTTGTTCAGATTATGTATCCCAAAAAAAAAAGATATATATATGTAATTATTATTATTATTTTCATGGACTAAAGCAAACAAACAATTCTGAGCAGTCAAATTAATCAGACCTTATGAAAAACAAAACCAAAAACCAGTAACTTGACTGTAGCTTCGTGGTGCTTTGGTAGCAGATCCTCTGTTACAGTTTATCCGGTCTCATGCACTTTCAATAAAGCCAAAAAAAAAAAAACCTTTGTTTCTGGTCACGCGACAGACTCCCTTTTATTTCCACCGACTGTAAAGTTTGTTCATGTGGTTTGTAACCCAGTGGTTATTTAATAACAGACTGTTATTCAGTGTCAATGGGTGCACTGTCTCTTTAAGTAACTCAAGCGGGGAAAGTTCACTTTAGCAGTGCTGAGAGAGGTGGAGGGTGGGCGGAGCACAAAGTGGGGAGGGGGTCTTCATCTCCGCATCTGTGAGTGCCTTTGGGGGGACGGGACGGGACAAAAAAAATAAAGTTTTACAATGAACAGCAGCAAACTGAGAAAATGAGTTTTCACAGGCGCTTATGTTTATCCTCTCCTGTGTAATTTGTGAGGTGGTGACAGAGTTAATGATAAACATTTAGTTTAAGTGAAATATGCATTTATTCCTATTGTATTGACCTTTTTTTTATGTATTTATTTAGGTTCAATCTGGGTTTAATAGTTGTTTCTGTTATGTTGGCACATGGTGTCTTTTCCTAAGTTCAATTAATATAAATATTATGATGTATATTATGGCCAACAGCATGAGAGTGGTACCAGACCGTGAGCAGTGTGTGCATATGGAGTATCCGGTCAGCAGCAGGGATTACACAGTGCTCTGCTCTTCACCGTTCCTAATGCTAGTATCACTGCTGTACATGCATCTAAGGATGGTTGCTATGGAAACCTTCTCCTTGCTGGTGCGAGGTAGCCTGGATACACTGGTGTTCATGGATAAATACAAATATTCCTTCTCCTTTTAATATTCTTTGCTCCTGTTTCCTGCAGGTTTATCAGTCTGGTACTAATTCTGTTGAACAGACCGCTTACGAATGTACCATATTATTATTCGTAATCACCTAATCGCCCATTATCCTTGTAGAGAGAGCCTCTCTTTCTCAGGTAGTGCATTCGTCACAACAATAAACTAAATTATTCCAGTGTAAACAGATGGACGAAAGATTCATTAAAACTGTATTTGCATGAAGGTCAAAACAAAAAACAAACTTCCTGATATGAGAATAGTGAGAGAACAATGCATAGACAATGCCCATAAACCTCAAATGGAATGTCTGTGTTAGCCTGTTAACATTTTATCTCAAACTGATCCCTGTTCAAGCATACTTACAAAAAAAAACAAACAAAAAAAAAAACAAAAAAAAAAAACCCCAAAAAAAAAACAACCCAGCAGCCAGGTGATGTGATGTCTGATAAATGCCATTTATATAAATGCCATCATTTAATTGATGGAGGGGGAGAGAGGGAGGAGTTGGAAGAAGCCATTTTCGCATCTCATCGACACGCTATGAATTATGCGATTGGATAAAATGTTGACTACCAAGCAAACCTGTGTAAAAGGGAGAATGCAGCATGAACGTGAGCAACTTGTACAATTTAGATGACCTTAAGAATTTAGAAAGTCGAGGAAATTAAGGTATTTTGTGAATACCATGTTGTGTTTTTTTTTTTTTTTTTTTTAATAGGAAGCTACTACAAGGAAGTACCGTATTTTCCGGACTATACGTCGCTCCGGAGTACAAGTCAAATAAGCTAAAAAATGCATAATAAAGAAAAAATAAAACATATATAAGTCGCACTGGCGTATTAGGTAACTGCGCCCACGTGATAAATACCATGTGACTTGCGGGTCCTTAGCCACACCGCCGGGCAAACAAAGAAACAAGCCAAATAGCTTTAGCACTGATTACCACTGAGCACGAAGCAAAACTGCACATATTCAGAGACAATGACCGCGAAGCCAGAAATGAGTGTTATCCGAAGTTGTGCAGCACCTTGAAGGCGACAGAAGAGCGAGGTATGTCGAAAAACTCAATATTCTCGGAATGGAAGATCCGTAGCTGATTCCCGGAACAATGTTTACGCCACTGACTGAATTGAAACGACGCAACCTCCCGAACCTTTCTAAACTAGACATTCATATTTACCTCGTGAACAAGTCGTCTAGTTTCACACAGAAGAGCCTGAAAGCGTACAAAAGTCTCGAGGCGTACAAATATTTTGTGGTCGGATAGATGAGAGAAGTCAAGTCGTACCAGCTCGAAGCGAGCAAGTCACACGTCGTCTTGGCAAAGGTAAGCTTCATAATTAAGTCTAAGAAGTGAACTGAATTTCACCTCTATAGTGGAATAGTCCCTGATTCCACTCCATAGAACTAAATTATTTTGTTTACGTTTAGTTCCATGCCTTAATGGCCAGGAGAGTATCGTTATGCGGCTGGGTTTGAATGTAAATAGCATGGTGGTGCTAACAGTAAGCTGTAATGGCAGTCCTGGTATGTTAGAGCTAATTGAGTGATTCACTGGTTGTTTCACTGATTGTTTTCGTTAAATTGTGAATTGAATCACTCTTACAGTATCAATTGTCAGCCGCTAAGCTATCAAAGAAATAAAACTTACCGGATATGAAATGTTTGCTACATAAGTGGGTGTATTGAGTGTGTGTCCAGTCCTCGCGTTTTATAGCCGAAATCCATCTTTGTCTTCTCGACTTTTCGGCTGGAATTCGATAAAATGATATACTGGAAACCCCATCACGACTTTTGCTGCACAACACGTTTCTGGCATTGTTAGAAAAAAAAAAACCGACTGAGCCGTTTCACAGTAGCTCACGCACTGACGAGCACTTTGCCGAGCACTTTTTTTGACGGGCGGGGCAGGGGCTCATGGGAAATTGTGACGTCTCCCACAGCAGCCTAATAGGTCGTATTTTGGGGGCAGTGTTGTTTAAATGATTTCGTTAACGTACCTTTTTTGTATGACGACAACGTGACGATGACGCCCTAAAAATGGATCTTTGGCGAATAAAACGTGAAGAGACGAGGTGTATCGAAAATGTTGGTGTGTGTGAGACACTCATAGTGCATACACCATCTCTGCCTACTCTCCGCGTAACACTGAGCGGGGAGGAAAATACAAAAGGTGCAGGCTCACCTTTACATACAGGAACATGTAGAGTTGAACCTCGCTCGTCCGGATTTCGGTTCGTACGACAACCCAATTTTACTTTTTATTTATTTATTTTAAGGATAATTCGCGAGCACTCCACGCAAGTAGCACTAGCAGCAGTGCTAGCACTACGTTAAATGAATTCCTGTGTTATGTATTTACCGTACCGGTAAATACCAAGCATCCCCCCCCCCCACCCCGGGAAAAAAAAAAAAAAAAACTTTTTAGTCCGTACGAGTGAGGTTCGACTGTAGTTCCACAGAAACATTGGACTGTTGGCTCAAACATGTTACAATAGACTGTTCATTTCAATCTACGGTATATTTGCCCATATCTTGCGTGAGGAGTCATTTAGCCTTGACCCGAAGCCTCTGTTATTTACCTGCCTCAAATGCCTATAAGTCACTGCAGTGCTCTGTTTTTAACCCTGTTAATGTTTTTAATACACTATGTTTAATACTCCAATTTAAAACGTTCACAATAAATGCGCTGTCTTTCCGGATCATTGGAAATCTGGGCCAGCCATCTCAACAAGCACTAAATGCTTCCTGCTCAGACTTTTCACAATAAAGGTCTCTTTTGACAAAGCATCTCAGCAAAATTAGACTGTATTCACAACCCAAGAGCGCCCTTTTGCGGTTGTCAGTGCAAATAATCAACATGTGAAATGTGGTTGCCAGTTATTTTTATTTTAATTTTTTTATAATAGTGTTAAAAATTCCACATATAAGTCACTCTGGAGTATAAGGCCCCCTCCCCCGGCCAAACTATGAAAAAAGTGTGACTTGTAGTGCGGAAAATATGGTGGTACTTGTCATTGTTATGAGTGCTAACCCCCCTTGAAGGAATTGGAATTAGCTAACGGTATATCTAAATTTTATTTTTTGTTTGGAAAGCATTTATAATTATACATGGATCTAGACCGTAATACAGGTAATTCCTTTAGAACAATTGTAACAGCTGTCAGATTGTCACTGTCTCTAATAAATGAAGTTAACGATGATATTGTGAAGTAGGTGAAATTAGGGTGTGTGCGGTATTAGCTCGCTTGAGTTAACGATTTCCTTAATTTAAATAGAAGTCCATCTACTAATTAGTAATAATCAAACTGTAAATATATCAATATAATTCAGCCGCTTACTATTTTAATCAATCTCTTGCGAGCTTTGGGGTTTTTATTCTCTGAGGGTAAATTTTGCAGAAGAAACAGTGGCTTACATATTCATTCCAGTTATTAGATATCCCACTGACTTTTCTCCAGCTTTGAAGCTCATAAAGATCGTCGGCACTTGTACAATAGAAAAAATACAAAAAATGTGTACACTTCACCTGAACTTAAAGCTTAAACAGTTCAAGCTACACGTCTTCCTTAGCAAATATAATCACACTGTGTGGTGTCTTTTGGTAGCCAAACGTGAGAGAGGCTCAGAGTTTCTGCAGACGCGATGCAAATATTTCCTTATTGACAGAATGAATTTCTGTTCAAACACAGATGATATAGATAGCAGTGTAAGAAATATAGATTAATAGGTTATATTTAGGACATTATTGTGGTGCAACAGTTCACACTGGCTCTCACCCCTGGTCCTTTCTGTGTGGGATTTGCACGTACTTGTTGTGCTTGTGGGTTTCCTCCCACAGTCCAAAACCAAAAGGCATGCAGGCTAGATCAAATGGATATGCTCAATTGCTTGTCGGTGTAGACAAGGGCATGAATGCTTGTTTGTGTCTGGACTAGCCCTGCAGCAGACTGGTGACCTGTTCAAAACTGCCTCTCACCAAAAGACAGGTGGGATTGGCTCCAGCTTTCTCTGTAATCCTGATGAGTAAGCAGTCTAGATGAGGGGTGCTCAGTCCTGCTCCTGGAGAGCTACCTTCCTGAATATGTTCGCTTCAACCCTAATCATGCCCACCTGACCACCCAGTCATCTAATCAAGGCTTCAGACTTTGAAATGTCTTTAGCTGTTACAATTGTTCTAAAGGAATTACCTGTATTAAAAGCATTAATTGGGAATGTAACCGCAAACACTCTGCAATTCCATTCTGTTCAACCCTAAAGTCAAAACATGGAAAAAATCAAATCAAAGCTGAAAAATGGAAAGTTGTTAAATGACATTTCCATCCAAGAACTGTTTGTATTTTTATATTTGATAGAATTGTATGAAATTATTGGTGATCTTTTATTTAATTATGTGGACCATTTTGTAAATTCATAAATTCTTTATTTCAACACATTTAAAAATATTTGATTTTGCATTCAAAATCAGGATTAAAGTATTTGACATCCCTACTGTAATAAACATTACACTGCTTTTCACCATTTAATGTTTTTGGGTCAGTCTGGTTCTTTTTCTGGCTTGAACAGAGTGACTCATCATGATGAACGTAGTCTGCTTTTCAGTTCTTCCAGCTCATGGGACTTTTTAGCTTTTTCTGTGCTATAAATAACAGCCAAAGTGGAGCATGGGGCTTGAAGGAACCTGTCTGCACTGCCTGAGTGTCAGGTTTTATTCATTCATTTATTTATTCAACTGTACCTTTTTTTTTTTTACACACTGTCATATGGTCATGTCTTTACAGTGAAGGTCAAAGCTATTCTATTTTACCTCCTCAGTTTTAAATGGGAGTAATCTGGTTCTGTGTGTGATGTCAGTCTGACCGGTATCTTCTCCATGTTCTAATACCTACCGTTGACCACCTTGATTAGCTGTATGGTGTGTATGGGTCAAGCTCAAGTTACTGTGTCAACTAATTACAGCCAATTCAACCACATAAAGCCTAATCTAATTTACATTTACAGCATTTGGCAGATGCTCTTATCCCGAGATTTGCAATTATCACTTTTGTACAACTGGCCAGTTGAGGGTTAAGGGCCTTGCTGAAGGGCCCAACAGTGGGAATGGTGTGAATTGAACCGACTTTCAGATCAGTAACCCATTGCCTAAACCATGAAAACATTACTGCCTGTAGTTGCTGCTTCTTAAACCTAAAGATGAAAACAAGGTAATAAAGGTGATGTGATTTAGTGGTGAAATTAATATTTCACCCAATAAGGAACTTATTTTTTCTTATGTCATCAACAGCAGTTTAAGCGATCCATGCCAGGAGTAAAATCCATGGGCATGGTCAGTCACTCCTGGCAACTTTCCCACGGGCGGGTTTTTTTTTTTTTTTTTCCCCTCCACTCCTGCAGTAAATCCAGAAGGCACCAGTCCATGCCACCAAATGTGCAAAAGAACAAACATTTCAACTTAAAAATGCAATTCTTAATAAAAGCAATACAATAGAGAACCGGCTGAAGAGGAGTGCGGTATGCTACCGTAACGTATTGATGGCTATTCAACTACTTAAGCATACACAACAATCTGAATGTGTCTTGTATGTTAATGTAACATATGAACAGTCATTTAGATAACTATAGCATAAAGAACATGCTGACAGGCTTACCAAAGTCGTGAGCTCACTCCAAATCACTAAATCCATTGTACTCTTCATCCTCGCTTTCACTTCTGAACAGCTCCACCAACTCCAGAGGTAAACAAAGCACAACTTCCTCTTCTGCGTGCTTCTCCCGGCAAAACGCAAGCAAGCTTCTCCCTGCACACTCAAGCTAGCGTCCACTGGCAGCGCGTGAGCTAGCATCCACTGGCAGTGCGCGAGCTTCCACTGGCAGCATGTTGTTTAAGCACCAATGTTCAAACTTGTTCCTCCAGCTGTGGCCATCTAGCTTTTAGCTAAAAAAGCTTTTCTGTGTTCATTGCAGTAAAAGTAACCTCCGCTTTTCGCCAATCTCTCACAAGTTTCTCGTTCACTCCATACTTTCTGCTGTTCAGTTACCAACTTGCATGGTTTGGCGAGTTTAAAATATATTTTCAAAAAAGGACGTGCTTGTAAGTTAAAAAATGTACAATTAAAGCAGACATGTAAACACAGTGATTTGTATATGACGTTTTACCACGGCGCACAGATATGATGCTCTCATTGAATCTTGTGTACTGTCACGTGATATGACAAGCTGATTTCAATACTCGTGACCATATTATCATACATATCAGGCATGGCCAACCCGCATTCAGCTCTCGTGCACTTGGACAGACTGAATATGAAGGGTAAGTCAAAAGTATTGCCTAAACTGTTGCATTCGCCAACAAACTAAAGCTGTTCAAGGCGCATATTCAGAAGAAAGATTTAACACATTTTCCCGCTCTGCTAAAAGCCAGTGGGCAAGTTACTATCACCATCCTGAAAAAGTAAACAGCCAGATGTGCAACTATTTTTGTATTTTATATACAGAATAACATTGTTGCCTAGTCAGTTTCTAGTCCAATGTGAAGTACCTCAGCAAAGTGAATTACATATATTTTTTTAAATGTTATTATTTTTTAAAATAATTTTATGTATTTTTACAGCTTCATGAAATTGGCAGGACTCTCCTTTTTAAATGCATGGCATTCTGTTGCCTTAAAGCAAAACATAACCCTAATTCAAAAACTGAATGAATGTTTCCTCGGGACTTTTACCTCACGTTTCAACAT
>JAQNCB010000001.1:22936777-22957054 GCA_030068295.1 Euristhmus nudiceps
TGCACTTGTGATATTTTAGCAGCTGTAAATAGTTAAAAAAAAACTTAGAAGCAATACTCAAAGGGCTAAGAGATAAAAAATGAGATAAGGTCATATCTTGACAGATGTGGATAAGGTCTATGTGCCAGAATGAGCCCTTAGTCTTCCGTATGACCTTGAATCATATCATGATCATTATCCATAATTTTTTATTGGAAAAACGTTCATGTCTTTTTTTTCCTCAAAAACAGCATTCTGTTGGTTAGACCACTCTCATTTTCATCCCTTTATTTTACTTTATCTCCATAGATTCCATTCTGTCACAAAAACTACCTGCTTATTATTTACATTGTAGAGTACTGTCCATTGACAGCTGCGTATACTAGGTTATTTATGAAAAAACTACATCAGTTGGGAAAGCCCATAACCCATACAAGTTGTTCTGCCTACTACTACTACTACTACTACTACTACTACTTCCGACTTTTCCCATCAGGGGTCGCCACAGCGAATCATCTGTTTCCATCCATCCCTGTCCTCCGCATCCTCTTGTTTCACACCAACCAACTTCATATCCTCTCTCAGTGCATTCATGTACCTTGTAAGTTGCCCTGCCTGTAGTTTGAAAAAAGTGCCTTAACGCTATCAGCACAATCTGATCAATTTTCAGCCTTTCAGGGGCAATACTCCAGGGAATACAACTTGAGGCTGATTGTTCTATTTTATTTACCGTATTTTCCAGACTATAAGTCGCAGTTTTTTTCATCGTTTGGCCAGGGGTGCGACTTATGCTCCAGTGCGACTTATATGTTAAATTATTAACACATTATAATATAATTTTGTTATATTTTTACACAGGAAACTGCTTTTTACATGTTGAAAATTGTATCTAGCGACCTCAGTTCAGATGTTGATTTTTATTTTAATACCTGGCAACCCAGGAAGCGGTTTGTGCTTTTGAGAAGGCTGACTCAGATTTCCAATGATCCAGAAAGACAGTGCAAATTATTGTGAACGTTTTACGTGGTAATATTAAACACAGACTATTAAAAACATTAACAGGATTAAAAACAGAGGATTTCAGTAGCAGCAAATTGCAAAGAGAGCAGATCACAGTGAACTTTCTCTCCATCGGCATATGAGACAGGTAAATAACAGAGGCTAAATGCTAATGCTACGCTAAATGACTCCTCACACAATATATAAAGCATATCGTGTAACTGTGTATAAAGATAAGCCTTTTTCCTCCCTGCTCTGCATCTCACACACCAACATTTTCGTTACATCTTGTCACGTCATGTTTTAGTCGCCAAACATCCATTTTTAGTGCGTCATCGTCACGTTGTCGTCATCCAAAAAAAGGTGCGTTAACAAAATCATTTAAACAACACTTCCCCCAAAATACGACCTATACTTCAGTGCGACTTATATATGTTTTTGGGTGATTCGACTTGTACTCCGGAGCAACGTATAGTCCGGAAAATACGGTACTAGCAGGGCAAACTGTTGAGGAGTGGCATGGTGGTGCAGTGATTTGTACGTCTGCCTCACAGCAAGAAGGTCCCGGGTTCGAGTTTTAGAGTTGGCGAGGGCGTTTCAGTGCGGAGTCTGCATTTTCTTCCGGATACTCCAGTTTCCTCACAAATTTCAAAAATATGCATGTTAGGCTGACTGGCTGTTCCTAATTTCCCCTAGGTATGAGTTCGAATGGTTCTCTGTGTGTGTGTGTGTGTGTGTGTGTGTGTGTGTGTGTGTGTGTGTATTGGACCTGCAATGGTCTGACGAGCTGTTCAGAGTGAGTGTTGGTTGATTTGCACTCCAGATTCCCTGCGACCTTAATAGGATTAAGCAGTTCAAGATGAACAAACAGCCCCTGGTTGTAAACTTTACTTGTCAGTTTTGTTGTTAGTGCTGATTAGTATAATGTTGATATGAATTCTGTGCATTAAACTAATATGTCTGACTTTAATTTTATTTGTTTCTTAAACTTCAGAATTTCAGAAAACAAATTATCCAATTTTCTCACTGGCCACTATAAATTTGAATATAAATACAAACATTAATTGATAATTGTGTAACAAGACAACACTCAAAATGTTACACGGGTTTGTAGAATAGGGAAATCTGGGAAATTGGGGAGCAGAATAAGTGCATTACAGCGACACAAGGTGGCTTCACAAAATAGTACACTATGTGTCTCATTTCACTGTCAAAAGAGAACAAGCTTTCTATTCATGGAGCCTTTTGTCAGGTGTAGTTTAGCTCCTCAGATAAGATGTCAGTCTGTATTGGGAGAGCCTCACAGCTAATCAAGTATGAGAAGAGGGCTGCATATGAGAAGAAAATATTCAGCTTTATCCAGATTTGCGAAAGGCAATCACCACCCATTTCCCCAGCCAACTAATCACGGTTGCAAGATAATTATAGAACCATTCAAAAGGTTTAAGGGGAAAAGAATGGTATGTTCCCAAATTGCAGGGTATTGTGATGATCAGTGTCATTGTTTTTGAAGACAAACTCTTCATTTTCAGAAAATGAAATTCTAATTTGCATTTACTTGTATTTTTAACTTCTTATCAAAAAGCATATAGGCAGTATTCACTAAATAGGAATAAGAAAATGGAAAGAAAAGAAATGGAACAAATTGGTTGCTATTATTGAAGCACAAATGGTGTAATCCGAAGAGATGAGACATGGGTTGGGGTTAGATTGGTAGAGAATAGGCCATTGTGGGCCAGTAAGGATTTGCTATAATGTGCACAGACTGAATGGGATTAAATTTGCAATCTGACAGGATGAGGACTGCTTTGCGGATGAACTATCTACAAAGACAACTTCTTTCACAAAATTGCAGCAGGGCACATTACTAAAATTATGAGAGTACTAGTTTTGAACCAAGAAGAAGAGAAGGGCAGTTGAAGTGACAGGAATAGAAAGACTGTGTATAGCATCTGCGGGAATTGAAAAGAGTAGGACTTGCTGACTTTATGAAATAGTCTGGCTACCTCTGTTTCTTTCAATCACACTTGTCAGAACAGCCCATAATATGGAGGTAATATCTTCACGAGTTGTTCTTTTTAAAGCCTGAAAGTGACTGGAGTTCTTGGCTCTTGGCCCTTAATACTCACCATCCAGCACATGCTCATCGCATGGTTACAGTTATCTCTATGGAACAGCAGCCACCAGCCCTTTCACTTATTCTTATGCGCAGAGCATCCTAAATGCCATTACCGGCAGGGAAAACTGCACAAAGGCCCACTGATTGTCCTCTGGCCTTGACGTGTGTCATGCTTTTTTAATCACAGATACATTTCAAGTTGTTTAATCAGTTGACTTCATTTTTTTGCAGATCAAGTACCTGTCGTATTATAATGCCTCACATGATTCTGCATGATGTGAGATTTGTTTATTGTTGTGCATGCGTAATCAAATAATTTCTAGCACTGTCATTTGCTGTTATTGAAACATTCTGTGGTCCAAGTAAAGAATTTTCTGTTTTCATAGTGAAAAGTATTTTAAGGAAAATCAATTCACTTGAGGCATCAGTTAGAAAGTCTTCCCTCAAACACAATTGACTAAACACTGAATAACACTACCCTTGGCATTTTACTTGCTTGCGTCAATGAAAAAACAGACTGTTCATTATGTAGGTGCCTTATAAATCTAGTGTAAAATGATATCAAGATTTATTATATAAACTCAAAACTAAATTACACGTACACTATCTACATTTAATGTTGTATATAAACTACAGTTGCAGTGCATATGTTCGAGTCATCAGTACAACTGAGTCCATTGTGACATACGTGTGTAATATTATATAAATGGTTGTATTTACAGAATAAACACAATTGGTGTCGCAGTATTTCAAATAGTAGTACATGTATTTGATTTTTTGAAGTGTGGCTGCAATTTGTCGGTGAGGATGTGTGTATTCTTACAGGCAATTATGTCAAGTTATAGAGAGCAAAAGAGTAAATTTAGTTATGATCTCTGTTAAGAAATTCAGGTTCCCAAGTGGCGCATCGACAAGGTGCATGACTATTAACCCGGAGATTGCAGGATTGAATCCAGGCTAATGCACAACCGCCTGTGCCGGGAGTCCACAGGAGCTAATTGGCCGAGCTCTTGTGGAAGGGAGTGATGGCATACGCTGACTTCCTTGTTACTCACAGCGATCGGCAGCCAATCATAGGCGTCTGCAAGGGTTAATCATCATCGCACAAGGGGTCGAATAGCACTTTCTCTGCAAGTGTGAAATCATCCCCAAATGCGCATGCGCCACAGTTCGAAAAGAGGCAGGTGGATAGTATTGCGTGTCACGGAGGGGGCATGTGCATGCTTTCGCCCCTCTCTGGTCGGTGGTGGTCATGTGATTGGGAAGGCAACACTTGATGGGTGGGAATTGGATATTACTAAATTAGGGAGAAAAATGTGCTTGGGGGGATCCCAAAAAAAAAAAGAAAGAAATTCAGTAATAGATTAATAATTATTTTGTGGCATGACAAAGTGAGTTGGAAAGTGCTAGGAAAGAATTTCATTTTGAATTATAATTACTAGTGCAAAATGACAGATATGTGTTTTAAAAAAAATACCACAATCACAAGGCTCCTCTTAGAGATTCTTTTCATACATTTTGGTAGTTGCAGGCAGGCAACCTAGCCATGGTGGAGCAGTGATTCTGGCTGGAGGATGCTGACCATCAAATTTTTAATGTACATTAACTACAAGGACCTGGGTCTACACTGGGGTCACACTGGTCGTGGGATCAAATCGTAGTCTAGAGGGATGTTGATTGAATTGTGATGTTCTTGAGGGAACTTGGTGGAGTCATAATGATCATGACAAAACTTTTGACTGTCAAAAATTTTCCCATGATCTTTATGAATTTATTACGATTTGATGCCAATCGTGATAGAACATCTGAATCATAGTAGAGTGTGGTCGAGTTTAGCAGAACTTAACAGAGCATAAGAGACCTTTCTGCACCATCGTAGAGGATCTTGAAGAACTTGGAAACACGATTCCCTCAAGTTTTAGCTCTTTAATTCATCCTGTTTCCTTTTTATTGCCAATTGTTCTTAAAGTACGATCATAAATCGTGAAGCGCCACAGATTCTAAGTCATGGAGACTCTGGATAATATGGCCCCAGTGTAAACTCAGGTTTATTCTCAAACAACCAAACAACTCAGCACAACAAATGTCTGATGGGCTCTATTGTTCACCACATTTAATTGTACAACCTCATGCCATCCAGAGGGGTGGCACAGTGGTGCAGTGGTTAGAGTGTTTGTCTCACAGCAAAAAAGTCTTGTATTCTTACCCGGGCTCAGTGAGGACATTTCTGTATAGAGTTTAAGTGTTCTCGCCATGCTTGTATGTGCTTCCTCTGGGTACTTTAGTTTCTTCCCAAAATCAAAAAACATGAATATTAGGCTAACTGGCTGTTGCAAACTAAGAGTGAGTCAGAGTGTGAATGGCTGTGTGTTTTGGACTATGTTGGACTGGCTGTTCAGGTTGTACCCCATCTTTGCCCAGAATTGGCTGAGATACCCTCCAGCCTCCCCACGGCGCTAGATAAACTTGTGTTATGCTGGTAGGAGAACTTAATACACAACATAAAGAGGTTTGTAAAATCATACTCTTTCTCACACTCTTCCAATTGATTAATTTACAGTCCTACAACACTGATGGTCTCAAGTCGTATTAGAATTATTTTCCTTTTTTTAAATCATAGATCTGCATTTACAAGTAACATTAAACATACACTACAAAAGGAATTTAGCAAGAGACACCATTTCTAAGACTTGCGGTTATGAAACAGGTGACTGGTTATTGTTGGCATCCAAGGAGTTCATATTATTTAGAAGTAGAAAAAATTCATGCACCCTCACATGTGCCCATCAGAGTATTCCACAGAATCAGCAAAGTAACCTTCAAGCTACAAATGCCATATCATTACCATATATCCCCGAGCTTCCATTATTCCCTTTTCAAGCCTCTCATTACTGGCCCACTCGATGATGCCACACAGATAACAGCCCCAGCCACTACTGATTCCAACGATACTTCCATCTAATTACTTCCTTAGAAGGCATTCCTTTTACCATTTACTGAATTGTTCTATACTCCCTGTATATCTACTGAGTCAGAAGCCACTCACCACCATATGGTTAATCTGCAAGGTGGAAACAAGCATAGCAAAACAGTGTCTGCCAAATATTCCATACCAAGCCGCACGTCAACCCCTTAAACAAGGCCACGTCCAAAAAATAGTGTTTCTTGAGATATTTGTTTAATATTAGTAATTTTGCTTTTTCAAATGTGCCTAATTTAAGCCTATTACTTAAAGAAAGAAAAAAAAAACACTGGCAAGTCAGAAACATAACAGAATAGAGAAAGACATGGGTTTCAAATTAAATGTTTGCATGTTCTCTTTTGAGGCGTGTTAATCTGGCCAAAAGTATCCTTTGATGCCCTATATATAAAGCACAATGTACTGCATTAGCCAGGCTGTAAAGATGCATGTAAAACACTGTTATACATGTTTATCATATGTTTATAACTGTTATTCTAACTGTTTTGTCTTAAGAATAGCTGTGTTGGTCTGTTCATCGAAATTAAAAAAATGTAGGCAGTACCTTTTAGACTAATTGTTTTAATCTGAACATCTTTCACAAGCATGCATGTCTGCTTCATCAGATGAAGTCTCAAGGTTTTAAAGAGTAGCATACATGCAGAGTCTCTTGCCTGTAAGCTGATTGAAATGGATTCAGGGCGTATGGGTATGATATTTTGCTGTTAGCAGTTGGTTAGAAATTACATATTTGAGCAGATCCATACATGTTTCTTCATTAAATTGACTTTAATCCATTTCATTTGGCAAAGTATAGTGCCTAATATCTCCTTATAGTTAACTTTTTGTGTAGCCATAATTAGTCCATTCAACAGAATAAAAAATAAACACAAAAGTAGCAATTTTAATATTGTTTTGATGTGACAAACTTTTGCGAACATTATTGTTATATTTCCCTCCTTAACTTATATGCCTACGTATATGACTGCAAAATTCATACTGCTTAGCAACAGATTATTCGTGCAATTTTTATGACATCATATATGTGTTCAATGTCACGCAATTAGTAGCAAGGTAATTAATTCAGCGAAATTATGTTCCTTAGTTTAACCCATAGTTGGAGAATACAGATTTAATTTTAGCTGTGTACTTGTAGAATAGAACATGCCTGGTTACTAAAAGGTTTGGAATTGAAGCTTTTATTCACATGGATGAGTATCCACACTTGACTGATTTCTGTATTGGTGAACCTGCAACCACCAATTTATTATTTATGCTCATGGAGGGGTAACAGAGCAATATGCAAATAAATTCAGTAAAAGCATGGATGGTTGACAGGCCAGAAAATATGCTCAAAGAGTTTATTTTCAAAAGGTTACTATTCTTTACTACCTTTATCTTCCTTAGAGTGGAATAAGAGTATATTCTCTATTTGGTTTTCCATGGCACTGTAGACACAATATTATAGTTGAAAAAAACCGAGCAAGCAATGAAATCAAGATCCTTTTAATGATGACAAGCTAGTGATCAAATAAATGATAATGGTAATGAGATTCATAGTGCTTCAACAGCTTTTTAAATCAACTGCTGTACAGCATACTGGGTCAATAAATAGTAATGAGAGGGAGTAATGATACAACTTCCTGGCTTCATGACTATAAATCTGAGCCTTCACATATCAAACTATTTTTCACCTGACAAACAATGCCCAGACTTCAAAAAATGTAAGAAAAATACTGCCATTAAAGCTGTTTGACTGTTTCATTTAAGATGCCGCCCTGCATTAAAATAAGTGTTTCTGTTTGATTACATTTGACAGCTGATGGCAAGCTTTTCAAACAGGGGATTCGTGTGGTGTACCCTGATAAGCACAGAGGTTATATTGCACTGAGTCCATGAGTCACAGACTGGCAAGATTCCACATCACTTACAGGCTCTCAAAAATGACAACGACATAAAGAGGAAAGAAAAGTGCTTTTCCAGAGAATCTGAAGCCTATTCCAAATGTGGTCCCTGACCTCCAAATCCCTCGTCAAGAGCAACTGCACCGTCGAGTGTAATAACTACCCATGACTTTCGAGATCATTTTAAAAACAATTAGGAGAAGACATTCCATATAAATTTTTATGTGCTCATTCTTAGCAACGTGGCAGATTTTTAGCTAGAGCTGAATCCAAACACAGCAGCCTTGCCCTGTGAAAAAATTAACAGAATTAGGAATATACAAGTACAAGACAGCATGGTCCATAATGTGACACTATACCTGCCAGCTCCAATTTGATACTAAAAAGGTCAGTGCAATGTACCTCCTCAAAACACTCTCTATAATACACTTTGTTAAATATGGACTTGACCATGACCAATGAATCCTGTATGTCATAGCCTGATTAAGGAGGAAGAAAAGGTCTGCTATTGTATTACTACAGCAACAACCAGCCTGCATTGTAGCATTGGTTTCTGCAGATGGTGGCCATGGCTGGAGATGGATAAGGCACTTCTCATTGTGAATGTGAGTGTGTGTGCATGGGGAGGGGGGATGAACAGGCGAGGCCTTGAATGCCACTGTTTGAAAGGCAGGGGGGTGTATTCCACTTTATCTTGCTAGGCACAACACACAAAAGAGGCAAGCACGGCAGTGTGGCAGGTTTTCAAAATTGGGTTCAAAAGGTTTTAGCTAATTAACAAACTAAATAAAAGGCTCAGCAGCTTCATCTGACAAGAGTCTTCTCCTTTTCATGACTTTTCACAGGCAAGGCCATAGTGGAAATTTACTCCATGTTTGTAGGTGTGAGTGTAAGGGTGCGTGTGTTTTTTACAGCTAAATAAATGTTTTACTCTCTGTATTGCTGAGAAACAGGACAACAATATTGTTGTGTATGCTGGTGTAATTGATAACCATTAAAGAAATCAGACAGCGGTTTTTTTTTTCCTGTTTCAATGCTTTAATTATATTTGACTTTCCAAGCAGTAGCCAGGCCACTCTACAGTCAAATAGGTGAGACAGTGGTTTATAATAAAGACAAATGGAGAGAACATGAAATTTGATTCTGTCTGCTATTGCAGCACCTGCCACAAAAGAAGACAGCATGTGTGTAAAGACAGGGGGGGGAGAGAGAGAGAGAGAGAGAGAGAGAGAGAGAGAGAGAGAGAGAATGCAAGGGAGAGAGAGCATTGACAACCCAAGAATTTTCCCTGAGCTGTCAAATCTAGAAGGGCACATATCAAGCCGTAATGGCATGTCATCTCCAGAGACAAGCAGGTAGAATAAAATAAGAACAGCACAATATTATCTGATTTCATCTCGCAGGCGCTTTGTTGGATTTCCCTGACACAACCCCAACTTCCCAGCATGAGACAAAATGAGCTCCACAGGTCCACAGTCCTCCAAATGCTGGGTTTTCATTCTCGTTGCTCTGATGCTATCCACAGTTAAGTCACTACAAGGTTCACTTACGCATTATTTATTTAATTACTAAGAGCATATGTTCCCCACCGACCCTGTTCTGTGGAGCACACACTTTGTAGCGTGATATGAAAAACACCATCTGCTCTGAGAACAGTTCATGGCTTGCAGTGCAGGGAAAAGCCCACTGTGTCAGTGGACTATCTGTGTTTTTGAGTTGTATTTTACTTTAACCCTCTATTAACCAGTGTAGCATATCTGCTCGTTGAAGTGAAAGGGTAAACAAAACTTTTTTTTTTCTTCAAATATTGACCCAAAATCAGCATTTTTTCCTAGGGAAATAATTTTAACACAATTAGAAAGGAACTTGGTTAACAGAGGGTTAAAGCATCTCCATTTAGTTCATCATGCACTCATCCTTAAAATATTTAATTATCCATTATGTTCCTTATAACTCTTTTCTTACAAGAATTCACCTTCAAAACGACTGCTTTCTTCTGTTCACATACATTCATAGTTTATCACTTTTTAACACAATTTCCTCTGGGATAAATAAAGTATTCTGATTCTGATTCAGTCAGATCGAGTGCCTACAACATTTCGAAATATTTCAGCTTCCTGACACTATTAAATTGACATTAATCATTAATCAATTTACAGAAAAAAAATGACCTCGTAGAGTCACAGCTGTTTATTAACTCTCAAGGCAAATACACTGGAAGACCGGTTTTACTGAGCAATGGTACAAAAAGTCCCAAAAAAATAAAGTCATTACATTGCTTTGTGCATATAATTATTAAGTGTGTGTGTGTGTGTCTGTGTGTGTGTGTGTGTGTGTGTGTGTGTGTGTGTGTCTGTTAGGGCCTCTCTCAATGTGGATGTGACTTAAAAAAGAACAATAAAAATGTATCTTATGAGATCACAGCAATGGTATTTGGAGAACAAGCAAAGGGGCAGCAGAGAGAAACCTCAGATCCCACACTGAGCACAGCTTTCCATCTCAGCTCTACGTAAGGTGCTTCACCAGATAGCAATAACGGAGACCTGAATAGAAGGCATCAAAGTGCCTCAGAGCTGACCAGCATTGAGAAGTGCTAAACCTGCTTCTGCCTTGAGGACTCATCATGTGCCTGCTTCTGTCAGCTCTTAAATTAATTTTACATGAAAATATAAAATATTCATTGTCCACTTAAAATCTATGGCCATTGTAATTTGCTATAACTTATCATGTTGCACTTGCTGCTGTCATTCTCTTTATGAATAAATGCCTGTTTTTTTCTACTGCAAGAAATCAATCCACATCATTTGGTTAAGAGTAAAACTCACTGATTTACAGAGGCTCAGTCTGTGGTTCTTTTTAATGAAGTGTTTAAAATAACCCAAGTAAACTGTATCACATATTTAACCAGAATGTAAATATTGTACTGTTAAAATTACCTGCAGCAATATAAATATAAATGTATCTTTTTTTTTACTAAAATATGTAGTGAAAGATTTCATAAGGAACAAGTATAAACCATTTTCTCCTTGAACCATTGAAAAAGACACACTATATCTTACTGTCAAACTTACTGTTTATTATTTTTCTACTGCATTAGGGATGTGAACAATAAGCCAATTATTTGTAACTGCTTTAGTAGGTAGGACTATCACCCATTGGGAGAAAAGACCTTGCATAGAAGACAACCTTTCCTGGTAATCTGAGTCTGAATACCAGTCACCTAACACTGACAGCTGTCAGCTTGTCAGCCACGTATGCCTTCGTGCCACTCATCAAAATAGAAGGAAACACCTGTCTGCCAAGAAATTTTAAAATATTTCATATGTATTAGCCTACCTGGGCCGATGTTTGTTTATCAGATAACTGACAACTAAAGATGTATAGGGTAACAACTTGGTAATACCTCAAAAAGCCATACACATGATAAAAGACGATGAAGAAGAAAAATGTAAAGAAGAGTCTACTTTAAGAAGCCCTAATATTTGTACTTTTATGTGAAAAGCTAACAATAGTAGCCATTTAAAATTTTGAAGGGGTAATTTATTTATTTGTGTCTATGTATGTTTATTCATAGCAGGAATTTTTCTGTACCTCAATTTTACTGAATTTCCAATTAAGTAAAGGATCCTCCTGCTGAAAACACTTTGTCTGTGATGTCTGTTTCCTTCTTTTCCAAATATATTTTGAACAGAACTTAGGTGTATTTGATTATAATAAAAATAAAACATTGCTTAGAATATTACAAAAAATCAGAAATACATTTGTACAGAGAACTAAATCAGTTTTAAACATATATTAATGCATTTAATGCTCATTTATGTTGCACCTGTTCTACAATAAAAACAATGTACCGGTAGTTAGTGTACTGATATTGTTTAAAAAAAATCACAATGTGACATGCCAAGAGAAAATGAGATCAAATGAAAATAAAATGAGGACAAAATTAATACAAGAAATCCAACTGTTGCTCTGAACAAAGGAGCGAGTGAAACAAAAGTGACATAAAATCATGAGGCAGATTGATTAACTGGCAATGATGAAGCACTTGAAGTATTAGGTAGATAAAGCAATTGATTATCCAATAAATCCTTGTCTGGCACTGAATTCCCTTGTTCAGAAATAGAATGAGAGCCAGAGGCCATAAATTAGTTTCATCCATCGTCTGGATGTACTGAAGATGAGACAATAGCAAATGTGCAATTTACAGTGCTTAAACAGGACAGTCGGGATTTATGGAAACATCTTTCATTATTTTAAAGGATGTAAAGTTATAAAAATTATAGACAGGATTTGTTAAGACATTTGGATGTTGAAAAAGCTAATAAGTAAATATAATATTTACAAAATGCATTACTAATATTTATAAAATGTATCTTACTCAGAAGATTTTTATAATTTACAAGCATGCCAGGTATGACTAAAACATTTTATAATATTACCTTTTTTATAGGAGTGCTTTTTTTTTACATTAAAAATACAAACAAAAATAAAAAGCTCAAAGTACACCGATTATGACAAATTCTCATTTGTGTATTTATTATTGTCAGCAAAGCATCACTGGCAGAAATATTGTCCTTTTGAAAAACACATTCTGCCTTGCTTAAATAGCAAGAGGGTAATTGTGCAGATAACCTAGAAATGCAGGGAAATCAGTCCGTTTCCAGACATTTACAGTCTTGCAGAGTGAGACTGACTGGCCATCTGGTCTCCAAGAGGTACATTGTAAAAACAGTGAAATCAGTGGAAGCGACTCCACCTTGGATACCCACCATTACACAGATGGTGTAGATGTGCTTAGGCTACCTCATGGGGAGACACAGGCCCATTCCTCCTCCCTCTCTGGACAGCACCCACGTTAATGAATTTCACTTGCGTTTTTACAGTGCTAAGGAAAAGCCTCTCGCTTACATGCAATAATTCAAAGAGCGCCATCTAGTGGCCTGAACATTAAGGCTTTAAAATCTCTGTGTAAAACATGCAGATTTCACTATTTTGTGTTTAAGAAATATGGTCTATATTGTGACCCTTTCATTTGGAATATGTAGAAGGCAAGTAAACATATACGACAGGATGTTACGTAGAGCCCTATACTCTATTTTCAGCACAAACACATATGCTGTATCAATTAAAGACGCACGCAGTTTGCAAATACAAAACATGCCCATATGGTAAAATTACTGGGAAACACAAAGTATACACACAAACGTTTGCGAGCTGCGTCATCACTGCGTCCATATGTATGGACATTGTTAACTTGCGAAAGTAAGCAACAGAAAGACAAGAGCAGTAGACATCCAAGAGCAGTGTTTCAAGCTAGATTTGCTTCAACCTGATATAATTTGAAACAAAAAAATCTGTCCGACTGTTTTTTCAGGCTATTTCAGACACTGCTGCTATAGCCGCTTGTGATAAAACTGGTTCTGTTTTGACAATTGCAAGTTTAAATACAAAAGTCCCAAATTTTCATCATAACATCATCTATTATTTCCAAAGAAAACAACCACCAGCCACTCAAACTGCTCACAATTCAGGGAATCTAAAATGCTGAACATATGTGAGTTTTGAGGGTTGGTTAAAAAAGGATCGTAAACTACAAATAGATTTAATATCTGTTCAGGAATGATTTTTTTAAAAGATATACCTTGAACATTTAGTTACATAAATGTACATGCACAATATTTCCAAAATATGTCATGTATGGGAAATTAACATACACTAACACACACACATCAACGCACACACACACTATATTTTATATATATATACATACATACATACATACATACATACATGTGCGAGTGTATGTTAATGTATGTTAAAACACACACACACATGCCATGCACACTATATGTAACTATGTGTGTGTGTGTGTGTGTGTGTGTGTGTGTGAAAGAGAGAGTGAGAGAGATTAGAATAAGAAGTGTGTGTGTGTTTTCATGTACAATGTAAAGAGGATGTTAATAGTTCTCACTTACATTTTTGGTCTATCTGAAAAGAGAGAGTAGTTTCTATATGTCAAGTTAGTAAGTTAATTGTAGCTGAAGGTTCATTTCCAGTGTTTGCCGAGCTGCTCTGAGCCAAAACCAGCAAACCCAGCATCCCTGAGTGTTCACACCAAAGTCAGCAAAGCTTTTAAAATCGTGCCTACTCTTTTCAATTCAAAAGCATATAATCTTCCCAAAGTCATGTGTAGGCTGTGTACAGATGATTCAAGATTCAAGATTCGAGAGTTTTATTGTTACTAGCAAGAAATTACATTACACATGTGCGTTTAAAGCTGGATGAGATGCAGCAAACTTTGTAGAATTGGGTTCACTTGTTCTGCTCTGTTGATTGATTGATTGATTGATTGATTGATTGATTGATTGATTGATTGATTTGAAATGCATTGCTGTTTAAACTTGAGCTTTATTCATATTTGAGCGGACGGTTTTATTTGACCCCGCACAGACTTACTTATATTGTCATTATTTACAGCATACACTCCTAAAACGATGTGATTTTTATATTTTAGAAGAATATTTCACAGGTTTGCTATTACGCAAGGTCTGCACACAGATCTGTTTTGTTCCAGTTGTTGAAGAGGTCATGGACGGAACACGTTCAGCATGCACTCCTTCAGCCTAGCCGAGGCAGTCCAGTGCTCCGAATTGTAGCAGTTAATTAAATCAACATTCAAACAGTGGTTTGAGACAAAGCGTGACCTTTAAACCACAGAGGACATAAACTCTGAATCAGTGTCCATTCCGCATAATGATGTTTTGGTAATCTTACCTATCCGGATGACATGCGGCATCCCGCAAGAACACTGAATCCAAACAAGGCACACCGTGATCGCCGTCCAGTATTCCAACACGGCGCTCCGGGGCCAGCGCCACGGACTCCTCATGATTCTCTGCGCGCGCGGTCCACTCTTTCGGGAATCCACAGACATCTCGGTATCGCTCATTAAAATTGCACTGCTGGGTGTCATGAGAGGACTTCTCTTGCCCGCGACCAACTGGCTCTCATTGTACTTGCAAGAGACCTTTCTTTCACCTTTTGCTTGACGCACAAGTCACAACACAAGTCGTTCCGGATTAACTGGGATCAGATCAGATCAGATCAGCGCTCTCCACGCGCCTGCGGAGCCGTTAGTTAGTTATTAATTGGCACGCGCGACTCTCCGGGTCTCCTCCTCCTCCTCCCCCTTCCTCTTCCTCACGCTGAGCGCCTCCGTCCGCGCCGCAACAACTGGGCTGCAACTGGGCTGTCGGACTGCGCCTACACTACAGAAAAACCTCTCGGCGGAGTCAGCGAATTGACAGAAACCTTTTTCTTCTCGCGTGCACAGCAAGGTCCGTTTCCGTGTCCAGCTGAACTGGAGAGCGGTGTTTACAATGGAACGACTTGAGTGTCGCGCAAGGAACTCAGGAGGTGCTGGGACATGAAGAGCAAACCTCAATCAGCTCATTTAAACACATCTGAAATCCTCTTTCGACGCTGTTGTATTTTGGTTTTGTAAGTCGCTAAAGTAATTTATTGCTCCATCTGATTAGACAGAACTTTTCAGGGAGAAAGCAGTAAATTCTCTCTCTCTCTCTCTCTCTCTCTCTCTCTCTCTCTCTCTCTCTCTCTCTCTCTCTCTCTCTCTCCAGCTCCGGTTGCGTCGTCATTACGCACAGCTAGTAAGTAGCACAGCAAACCAGAATGGTCGAATACCATTATTAAATGTTTAAAGTGGTAAATTGGAAGTTTTTTTATAGATATTTAGAGATAGAACTAAGAGAGAAAACATCCTCCTGTCACAATATCACTAAAGCACTTGTCCTCGTGCACGTCTCACAATGATCCGAGTTCTTTAGAAGGAAAAAAACAAGCACTGTTTTTTTTTTTTTTTTTTTTTTTTTTTTTTTTTTTTTTTTTTTTTTGCTCACTGCAGCATCGAACACATTTGTTCTTTTAGCTCGTTTTGATTGAGAGTATCCATTAAGAATACTCGTGTCTTTATATCGTTCCCGTTCTGCTAAAGAGTGCTTAAGTGTAGTTTTATTACAATGGTCATGAATGATGGGACTTAAACAGAGTGAGGACAAAGTATAACACAAAATACTAAGTTGTGTAAATGTGTTGATAGTCAAGACAGATGGGTAAACTCAGTCATAGTTGTAGCTGGACTGGTCCCCCATCCTAGGTGTAGTTCTGTTCCCCAGGATATGCTGATGATCTGCTGCAGCCCTGACCAAGATAAAGCAGCTGATGTATGTTATTATTATTATTATTATTATTATTACAAATACAATATTTCCATATATAAAATCAGATAACTTCAACTGGAAATCAAGAAATATGTCAAACTATTATCCTTAAAGAGTATGTCCTGTTCTGGAGGGCAGAGCTGTACGAAAACAAAACACTGTCTTTAGCTGAGATAATTAGTCTGTGTCACTTTGAGTACATTAGATCCATAGAAGTGCTTAGTGCCTATTTATCTATCCAGTCATAACCCCTCACCCAATAAATGAACTCATCAAAAACACACAGTGAGTGTAACATGAGTATGATCATCTACAGAAACCGTACCATCACTCTGTTCTTCAGTTTCCCATCGACTATGTGGTGTGTAACTCGCAGAGCCATCCATACAATGAAACAGAATGATAAGTGTATTTATTTTTATCCATGACACATGCACTTTATTACTGTCGTGAAGCATTTGGAATTGTATTTGTACCATCATTTGTAGCTCTCAGCCTCCATGTGGCCATCTGCTTGTGAGAGACAAGATTGATGATCACAACAACAGTGAGATTCCTGTAACGCAATAATCAGCAATAGTACAGACATGCTTTGATGCTGAATTAGCATTGCAGATTCAGCTATTCACTTGCTACAATGTGGTCCATGCTATGTTGCTATGTAAGGATTACAGAATTGTGCCGCTGTCACTGAAAGTGGCTACAATTTGATCTGTACATTTTAAGCAAATTATTCAAGCTGGTAAAAAAAAGAATTTTTGTTTGTTTGTTTGTTTGTTTCTTTGCATTTTGGTCTATATAGTCAGACCACAGAGCTGACTTGCACTGCATATTCATGCCGGCAGGTCTGGATTTACACCCTTTGGCACAATATAAGGACTATCAATGTGAATTATGTGCCCTGAGCTCACGCATTATCAAGATTCATTGATTGCAGCTTTCAGAAATACAAACTGAACACGACTTTGGCAAACAAGACATCGTGGCACAGCGCATGGTCCTCTGAGGACAGGCCTTCAGCCGTGCTCTCCATTAGCTGGAGCACTGAGTGGAACTGATCAATGACTCTGATCAGCATCCATGACAGGTGTGTGTGTACCAACTCAAGATGGGAAGGATGGTGTGAGAGACATGCCATCATCATCACTCAGCTTGCCTCCAGCAACAACACTATTCTTTGTTACTCTACCAGAGCAGATAATGCTAAACATATGCATTGTCACTTTGCTTTGTGATTACAGCATGAATAATGGGAGCAGGGACATTCATAACACCTTTAATGGTTTGACAAAACTGTGGAGAATGTTTTCTGAAGGAGATTTTAATAAATATTCCTTTCTCAGCACACTCTAATACCACCGCTTATTTCTTAAAGGATTATTGATTGAGTGCATTGGTAAAATTCCTTGTTAAACATCAATGCCCCTCTCAGTTCTAAAATACCATGTTATTGACACATGGAATAAGACTTTTGTCTTATAACATTGCTGTGGAGAGAAGTGTACCAAAGTTTTGGATAAAAGACAGTTTTAAAGCATACTGTTGTGGCTCAATATGATAGGAGTTGCAATATTGTGAAGTCAAGAGTCACTGCATGTGTCTCTACTTGTTGCTTTTTGTGATGATTACCGGTGCATTTACAAGCTTGCCGATCAATGTCTTGTCTGGCACGTCTGTCAAAGCTAATGGTTCTAAGCGCACAAAGCCTCCATTGTAAACCCAGAAACATGGATGAGTGTTGCTCTTAGTTCAGTTTATTTATTTATTTTCTTTTCTCAGGCTGAACAGAAAGAGGCAATCAATGCTTGCTAGCTATCTTTAAGTTTCCACATGAAATCCTGCACTGTTATTGGCCAAGAAGACCTACAGTGTTAAAGTTAGATTGTTCATAATTGTTTGGAGAAATTGCAGTCTGTATTGAGCTGGGGAAAAAAATTAATCATGTGAAACATTTTCCCCATTGATTTTCATTTGTTCCTTTAGAAGAATAAAAAAGGCTTATGTAGCCAACTGAAGATAATGTCAGGATTGAACATCTCTGCGAAAGTAACGGGCCAAAAAGAACCAGCCTTTTATTTTAATGTGCACATGAATAGAGTGTCATTTTCAGCCTCCCTTTTGAAAGAGATAATGGCTTTTACATTATGTTGTACAAAGGGATTTGTGATTTATCCATTTTCTTAAAACTTCTGTCCACTGCAGAGAAAAGTAATTTAAACTCAGACACACTAACAAAGTCCTACATGCAATGTTTTGTAATAATCTTGGATTGGTAGCAAGAAGCATGATCATACTGATAATTTAACATAAAACTAAGATAAAGCTTAACCTGCAAATTAAACTGACCTAAAATGTATATGAAGTTCAGTGAAAAGTTTATGGTCATAGTGACATTTTATTTAAACTCAAGATTTTATTATATCATAAATCCATGCTAATGCTCTAATATTTTATGTGTTTAAATTATAAGTTTCCAAGTGGCACCGAGTAAAACCCTTTCCGATGACATTCAACAACCCATACTGACTACATGCATTGAGACATGTGTCTGCTAGAAATGTTATGAAGATGCTAAAATTTAGCTATTTTAAACTAGCTGGAGCATGTTTCTTGAAAACACGCATTCTTAACATTTTATGATGACTCAAAAGGCATATGTTCCTAAAGTATGCTTTTTATACTGAGTAGCTTAAGGCTTCTAGTAGCTTAAAATCTTGTACAGGCAACACATTAGTTGGCCTCAATGGCTCAAGAATCAATTATTCCCTACATGCATCAACTGCCTGAGTGTATTATGAGGATAAAATTGTTTACTTTATACCTCAAACACAGCAGTTTTTTTCTTTACTATTGCATTTATCCATTCATTCATTTGCCAAACAGGTCACAGGGTATCTGGATCCTGTCTCAGCTGACTGTGGGCAAGTTCAGGGTACACCCTGGCACCACAGCTTTTTGTCCATGACAGGTCCAACCCTCACACAACCATTCATGCCTAAGGGAAATTTACATTTGCAGCATTTGGCAGACGCGTTTATCCAGAACAACTTTTATAACAACAATTATAAATTTCTTTATATACAACTGAGCAATTGAGGGTTAATGACCTTGTTCAAGGGCCCAACAGTGATAGTGGGGATTGAACCGCCGACCTTTGGATAAGTTGCCAATCTTAACAGCTTATCCACTAAGCCACCACTGCCATTTGGAATAGCTTTATATGCATGTCATTGAACTGTGGTAGGAAACCGGAGAACTCAGAGGAAACATGCAAACACAGGGAGAACATGCAGTCTCCACACAGAAACACTCTTGCTGACCCTCAGATTGAACCCAGGACCCTCTTACTAAACACTACACCACCATGCCACCCATATTTGTCTAGTAAATTCACAATTCACTAAATTAATTATGAACATAACAGTCATAAACAGGGGTCGGCAATCCGTGGCTCCAGAGCCGCATGCAGCTCTTTCATCATTATACTGTGGCTCCGAGTGGCTTGGGAAGATAAATTAGGAAAAAAAAAACAACTAAGTATTGAATTCAGAGATGCCTACCAGTACGGATTCTCCGTATTTGTAGGGAAAGTTGATGTAAACACGGTGCTATTTTGTATGGAAATATAAGATCCGGTGAGACAGACAGAGAGAGAGCGCGTGCTGTTATTTTCTCATTGTCTGCGCTCTTATGCTCTCTCTGTCTGTCTCACGTTAATCTCTGTCTCTCTCTGTTAATTGAAGTGTATTTTATTTGTGTTAGTTCTTTTTTATTATTTTAGTTCTAAATTAGATTACAAAGATTATTGTGATCTTGAAATATTAAAATATTATAAAATAAATATATTTTGTTATTTTTCGTCACTTAAAATAAATGTCATATTCGCGGAAGCCGTTATACCTGCAAAAATGCCATCCATTTGTTGCAACTCTCAACCCCAGCAAGGCCAAGTATGGACACAGGTAAGAAAAGGAAAATATCTGAAGACTCTAAAAGCACTCGGGGAGCGCAGACCTCCGCCAGGCCATAGGGTCACTAAACTCTTTTCTTTATTTTGAAAGACACGCAATGTTGATGTCT
>JAQNCB010000001.1:22984528-22994778 GCA_030068295.1 Euristhmus nudiceps
TGTGTGTGTGTGTGTGTGTGTGTGTGTGTGTGTGTGTGTGTGTGTGTGTGTGTGTGTGTGTGTTTGTATGTGTGTGTATATGTATGTCTGTGTGTGTGTTGACTCTAGAATGAACTAATGATCTGTTCAGGGTGTACTCTGACTTCACAGTGAGGTGGCTGAGATAGGCTCGAGTTTTCCCAAGTCCCAGGTAGGAAATGTCACGCAGAAATGGCCAGGCCCAGGAATCGAATGCAGGTCCTTCTTGCATTAAGGTGTATGTGCTAACCACTGTGCACCCATGCTGCCCCATGAGATAATTAGTGTAAGATAATTAGAAAATAAAAGCGCAGATAAAAAAGATAAATGAAGGTGGACGTGAGAATACCATCAGGGTGTGAACAGAAAACTGTCAGATTTCTGTGATCTGTACTACAGATATTAAAATCGTAGAATACAAAACTACCTTGGAACTAGTTTGAAATTAGAAATAGTTATGAGAAATATGAAGGTAGATGAATAATTTGCTCAAATGAATCTTAATATAGTGCAGTTCAATAATACTCTACATGGAAACATGCTGCATAGTAACATAGCTGTCAGTCTACCTTGTGCACATTTATGACACAGAGTGGAAGGTTGCCAGATATACAACGTACAGTATGTATTAAAAACAAATAACTACATCATCTACACTTTACTCTAGCATCTCTGCCAATCATCCTTCATGTCATGAAACTCCCATTTATTATTGATTTGTCTTCTTGTACAATGAAACTTGAGGAAATGTTTATAGTTCTGCCTGTGTTTCCTGTCTCATTAAACATTAATGAAAATGTCTGAGTCCCAGGAACTTAGTTCATGTCCAGAAAGTTAAGTAAACATATACCTATACTGGAAAAGGACAAAACAAAGTTTGGGTAAAATTGAATTTGCATACTACAATATAAAGGAACGGAACTGTGGATTAAGATAAGATGCTTCTTAAGCACCTTTTGGCCAAGATGGGTTTTTGCTTTCTGCATGTGAACCTTTGCCACCTCTCTGCATCATGCCAATCCTCCTAGACTCCCTTTTGAGCAGCAACGCTGGCAGCCAGCATGCACATCTCTTCTGGATTGAGCATCCCTACACCTTGCCCATACGGCTGCCCAATGCAGCCGCACACGCTCCTGCAGTGGATTAGGGGGAGCCCAGGCAATCCTTCCACAGAATACCCCAGATAGAGAAGGCAACATTTCAGCCAATGAAAATGGCTTCACAGATTTACACTGTATTTGACTTATCGCTGAGGTGAAAAAAAAAACACTTGTGTATGGTACACTGGAGATAACGGATAGCACAAGTGCTGCCATCTTGTTGCGGCATTATGATTTCATCATGAAGAGTTTGGATCTGAAAGCAAATGGAGAGCAGGCTGTGACGCATGAGCTGGCAAGTGCCAGGAGGAAACATTAATATTAACTGGCATTTTGCAAGCAATATGAGAGGATTCAGTACTATGGCAAACAAGGGCTGTCTTTCATTTTCATTCGTGCAGAAAAATACATTTAAGTATTGTATGCTACTAATATTCAAAACCTAAACCTTCATGAAAGAAAATGTAAGCAGCATTGACATCACACTCACCATTCATTTATGAATGATTTATTAAACAACAGCTTGGGCTGCAGTGTTATTATCTCTCCAAAAGTACCTACTTCTCTACAACCAGTATTCTGCTTCAGTGTCAGGCTGTTTTACATTTATATGCACATGGGACACACTCTGACAAGAATAAATTACACATATCTGCTAGACCTTTAGCTTGCATTTGGGAGCTAGAAGCAGCACTGGGAAGTAACCCTGTGTGATGTGATCCCAACATCTTCCAGTTCAGTGCACACACACAAAGCCCACATCCAGGCCCATCTTCAGCACATCTCCTCAGTCTCATCCCTCACTGTTGGGGAAAAAAATATGCATGTGGGCCTGAAGTAAACCAACAAAATGGGCACATTAGCAGTATGAGGTAATACCCAGGCATCAAATGTGTTTGGTTAAATATGATTCATTCACATGGGATTTCTACTCAGATTCAGTAAGTGTTGTTTTGGATTTGGGTAAACATACATTTGAAAAAAAAAATGCCACCTAATCTACTGTGTGTTTTTTTCAGATTTCTCCTTGTTGTTCGTTTTTTAGATTTTGGTGACGCACTTGAGTTTAACATTGTGTTACATGATATAACCAATTACACAATGTTATACGCATGACACAGAAGTAGAACGCTCTCTTTTTCTCATTCATTTGCTGAACTGCTTAATCACATTGGGGTTGCGCGAATGCTGGAGTCTATCTCAGACAACACCGGACAAAGGTCTTGGACAGTTCACCAGCTCATCACAGGGGCAACACACACACACACACACACACACACACACACACACACACACACACACACACACACACTAACACTGCTTGGGCCAATTTGGATTAGCCAGTTAGCCGGATATGCATGTCTTTGTACAAATGGGAGGAAACTGGAGGAAACCCATGCAAGCACAGGGAAAATATTCAGACTTCATAGAGAAACACCCTTGCCAAGCTTGGGACCCAATCCCAGGACCTTCTTGCTGCGATGAGGATATGGTTACTACTACACCACTATGCCACCAGACATATAACTGCCTTTCTCTATTGTTTAGTATCTTCATTTTCATATACAATGTTTATGTATATTAAGCTTCCCAAATTAAGAATAAATGTATATCCACATAGAGGCGTGATGTTTTTTCCCTGTACTTATTCTGTATTCTGCAGCTGTTCTTGTTATTATCTTAAGCAGCACATATAAAGTGTATATCAAATCTGTGATTGTGTCTGATAATCATTCAGTAGTACATGCTCTCTACATTGTCTCTGTCTGTGTGAATTCATGTAACAAAAATTTATTTCATTAGTACTCTGCAAGTGCAAACAACATTCCTGTATCTGACCCCAATTTCTGTTTTCATATGTTCAGTTTTCAGTCTCCTCTGATACATTAGTGAATAAAGGGGGGTTATGTAGAGGTTATGAACTGTAGTGCTCTCATTACTTTCAAATCGGGAGGCATCTGCCAACTGCACCAAGACTAATTTAGAATCAGTTTGCTGTCAGAACACTGTGAAGCTTGCTTGAGTATTTCATAAGTAACTGCCATCATAGACATAATCATAAAGCAGAGAAGAGTCATGTCCAATCAGTTTACTGAGCTTGATTCCAGCACCACACACAGGGTTTACTTTCTTTATACTACTGGGGGGTGGTGACGCTTGTCTGTATTTTATTGATATAGCAAGTAGGAAAATGAAAATCAGCTGAATGTGATTTAAAAAGAGGAACAAAATTATGTATATTCTTAAGTGGTGGCCCGGTGGTAGGGTGCTGGATTACTGATCCCAAGGTCAACGGGTCGTCACTGCTGTCCCCTTAGTGCAGCTAACTGGGTTATCAAAGGCTGGCCAAGTCTCTCACTGTCCATGTTGTGGCATGTAAAAGAACCATTATTGACTTTCGTCAAGAGTAGGCTGCATAGCCGTCAGCGTGTTTCTGCCCCGTGATGGCCTGGGGAGCTGTCCAAGATGTACTCTGCCCTCGCCCAGAGTCGGCTGAGATGGGCTCGAGCATCACCGCGACCCTTATTAGGATTAAGCAGCTCAGAAAGTGAATGAATGAATGAATGAATGAATGTTCTTAATTGTGCTATATTACAGTTTTGAGTCACTTATTAAGAAAGGTAGTGAATATGTATGCCAGGAGGCATCATAGCAAGACCGTGTCCATGTCCAAGTCCATGGTTAAACAGGATGGATATGGAAAACAGTATAAACATGGTGAATAGTATGGAGTATTAGAGATTATATTTCTCCTTCTTTTTTCTCACATTATTCCTTCAATCTTACATGTAGACACTTCGGCACAGCTATTGTGTATAACTGTTCTCTATGTTGTGTCAGTTTTGTTTAGTTTTAGTCTTATTATGTGGTTTGCTTCCATTAGTTAACCATCATGCATGCTGCTATCCTGGGAGAGACATTTTGCTGGTGGGATTTGAACTACTTAGAGAAGAGTCACTGTTAGGGTGGATATTGCATTCCACCGGGCGATGACGATTGCGATCCATGTGCAAGACCAAACATGGAACAGACGATGGATGAAAAAAAGGAAAACGTCATTATTAAGGGTATTCCGACTAACTGCTGCACTGAAGTCAAAACGAAAACAAAACACTGCGCACAGACTCCGTGGCACAAACAGACAGGGTTGAACATGAAAAAGAAACAAAATTAAACTTAATCGACTTTCAGCAGGCAAGAATCTTGATGCACAAAGAGTTTTTCATTCAGGGAGAATACACAGACAGAACAGGACCGAAAACACAATCCTCTCATGGACAGAAACAGACAGAAACATGGAACCCGTCACCAGCATTATAACTAGCCGGCTATATATATAGCCTGCTGAAAACCGATTCAGCTGTGAGATGAGGGTACGCCACTGAGCATACGCCGAGACCAGGAGAAGCACGAGGGCCGCCACGAGCCGTAGCAGCGCCCTTAGTGGCGGGGTCATGCAGCGTTGTGCCAAGTCACTGCAAGTCAATACAGATTTATTACTAATTGCCATTATCTTATGCTGACATAGTTTCTGGATGAAAATGCCTCCATCCACAGGGCACAGTAGCACGCTAAATGTTTTTAATGAGGATAGAAATGAAGTAAATCATATGATATTGACTTCTCGGGACCCAGATCTCAACCTAATTGCACGCCTGTATAAGATTTTGGACCAACTGTTAGATAGAAATCTTCACCTACATAAGACCAAACACCTTCTGAGGAATAGTTTATGGAAGAATGTTCATCATCACAGTACACTTATAAAAATATCTGTAAAACCTTACGAAGTTAAAGTTTTACAGTATACATTGTAATAAATTGAACAATTTAAAAACATTTTAAATTAAAATATTTTTTATTGTTTTTTTTTTTTTTTAAAAAGCTCACATTCACATATTTTCAGATTGAGAGATTTACATCTAAGAGATCGTTAACATGGTCTCACATTTGTAAGATCATACCAATTGACTTAAGTTGAAATGAACATCAGCCATATTATCCTTGTTTGGTCAAATTCATGCAAATTTCTCTGGAGAATTAAATTTAGAGGATACACTTGTAGCAGTTGGGGGTCAAGTGTCCAACAATTACTCTGCAGTAGTCTTGGCATTGAAAATCACTATATTTTGGTCTCTAGCTCAGAACTGTCTTTAGCATCTCTGCGTTTCATCTATGTTTGAGTTCTTATCAAGTGTGTGTTTTCATATTATGTCATAACCATATCTTATAACCTGGCTTCTACTTCATTTCCCAACCTTTCCTCAACTTCTCCTGTTGTTTGTCGTTGTTTAAAGTTTCTTATTAGCTTATTTGATTTTAATCACATTCTCTTTTTCATTAGGTTTTCAGTCTTTGCCACATTCACCATCACAATGTAGTGGAGGGAGTGTTATGACTTGGGCTTAAATGGCTTCTGGAATAGGCTCACTACTTTTTATGCGACCCGTGATGGTGGCAGAAAAATGTATTCAGAAGTATATGGAATATTCTATGTGCCATCACAGAAAAAAAAATTATCCCATGCATCTAATTATGTTTAATATTCACCAAAACAGTGATCCAAAACACTGCTCACACTACAAAGCAAAGGTTAGAAAAAATAATAAAAATTAAACTCAATTGCCAAAATTAAACGTAACTGAGCATGCATGGGGAAGAAGGGAACAGTTATTCTAAAGAGCATCTACTGAAAGAGGCTGCAGTGCAAGCATTGAAAAGCATCACAAAAGAAGAATGTAACAATAATTTAATGTATATCAAAAACAAAAGTGTTGGCCTGGACCAATACTTTCAGACGGGACTGCATATTATGTCATTATGTTGTCATATACTGCATATTGTTCGCTACTTTAAATTAGGTAAATTGCAAATCTGACACAAATTATACCATTATTACTTTCTCAGCGAAATTACCTTGACACTGAGATTAGTGTGAACATGAGCAGAAGAACAAAACCTGAAGTACACACATTCTGTGCCTGAGTGAGTAATGTGCCATCTTTCATGGCGAATCATTGCAGTGGCAGTAACAGGTTTCCAATCTGTTACAGCACTGGGCAACTCAACTGAATGCCTTGAGCCAAAATATGTTTATCATGTATTTTATAATTGAATAATGACATAATGGGTGCTTATGTGGCCCAGGCTATTTATCTGTTAGTGCATGCGTAGGTTGTCAAAGTAAAAAGCTATCCCTCTGGTTGGAACAGATTGCTGATGTTCTTTCCACATTTGTACACAAAGGATCGAAATACAGTGTCCAAAAATCATCATTTAATAATATTACTTTTTGCACCAGTATTGGGTATTTGGATTGCAATTATCTAAGATATATACAGTATACTGTGTAAAAAATAAATAAATATATATATATATATGTGTGTGTGTGTGTGTGTGTGTGTGTGTGTGTGTGTGTGTGTGTGTGTATTAGAGGAAAACGACCACACCACATTAGGAAGCTGGAGTAAAGCCGAATGATTAAATATTATTTTGGTCTTTAGCATTCACACTGACCTGGCTGCGACATTTCAGGGTCTGTAGTACTGGATGAATGCATAATATTGTGCATTGTTACGGACCTATTTATTAGATACATTTATCCATTTATTCTCTTTGAAACTGTTACTGCTTATTCCATACATAGTGTGTACATCCTCTAGCTTTTCATCAGTGTCAGTTTATGACCTCAGGACTGTTGGTCACTGAATATATTTGGTTGGCAGTGTGATTTTAAACTATCAATGACCTTGAAAAGGTTATGCATTTTAGCAGTACTGTGAATATTTTGGAAGACACTAGCATTACATGAAATTCTAAATAAGGTAAGGTTATAAGCCATTATTACAATGAAAAAAATAAAATAAAATTATGTTTTAGATATCTTGCAGTGCTCATCTATTAACATACAAGTGCCCCTTTTTCCTTTTCTTAAAGAAAAAATTGCAAATGCATATAATTCTTTACAGAGCTCATAATAAGGATATGAAAAATTGTTAGGGAGATCTGAAGCTTAGGAGTCTAGTGTTTCTGCATATTTTTTGATGGATTTCTACCTTCCACTTTTTTGAATTCTGTTGTTTTTTCATGTTTTTCACTGGATCTGCCTGCACAGCCAGTCTTTCCACCATTACAATTATGTTCACCATTAAAGTGACAGATTTGCAGCACTCATTTAAATTAAATTGCCAAAGGATGATTGTTGCACTTTGAGACAGCAGCAAATGTTTTCAGCATGCATAGCTGTAGAACTGTGAATAATAACGCACATACTACCTTTATATAGCCTTTTCTAGTACTCTACTGTAATGTTTTTGTTTCACATATCAAGGCACTGGCAACACATTATGTGCTTCAGTGTTTATGCCTGTCTTTCAACAATGGTTCATTTTCATATGGTCTCCATTCTCAACTTCACACATTTGAAATACTCATTTGAGGTCACCAACAATTTAAATCAAAGAGCATTTTTATAAGATGAATACAAGTCAATGTTCTGTTGATTTGCTTGCTTTCTTATGGTTATACACTGCATAGTCATAGTTTAGTTCAGAGGTCCCCAACAACGGCGTCGCAAACCGGTCCATGGATCATTTGGTACCGGGCCGTCACAAAGATATAGATACACAAAGATACACAAAAAATAAACCCACAAGTGATCACAAATGAGTAAAAACAAATGCCTTTGGCGAGTTTCCCACTAATTCAGTAAGAATGTTATATTATTTGTATTTTAATTATATATATTATATATTATATATATTATATTATTTGTATTTTTATTATTAAGTAATTATATGTATTTTTAACACACTTTGTTTTTAGCTGTCCCTAAACCGCAGTAACGTGCATTTGGGGGAGACGGAGCGCTCTGCCTCCCTTGTCAAGCAGGAAAAGAAAAAAAATAATAAAATATAATAAATATTACCATTTCTCAGCTGATGTGTATTACAAACACTTTTACCATTTGAATCCAATATTAAAATGATTTGTTTTTTTCAATAAAGAATAGCAGAATTTCCATATATCCAGTTCAGATACACATGGAAGAGATGCGACGCAAGGCACCATTTTGTTGTGCTGCTCAGTGGTTTGTGTAAATCCCTCACAAACTGCACTGGTATGCAATTCAAATAGTGTGTCACTGTACCTCTGTATATTGCAGATGAAATACTTTCAAAAACTCAGATTATATGCTTTATCTTTTCATAATCTGGATAATATATAAAAATATATTTTTTTAATTTTTGTTTTCCAGATTGGACTAATTTAAGAATGTTCCACAGACATAACATTTTTATTGCCAATTATAAAAAAAATAACCATCTAGTACAAAGGAATTATTCGGTCCTCTATGTCTGGATTAGCAATCAATATTCCATATGGATAATTGTTGAATAAAATTCACAGATCTCCACAGTTTGTCATTGTCACTTGCTAGTGTGATCACTGTCACACATCAGAATTGAAAATGTTAACCACAGAAATTTTGCTTTTGTTTGTGTTTCTAGTGTTTCTGCATAGTGTGTACTAAACACCTTCAGGGAGCGTGGTTTACTTATGTTTCTGAATAATATTTATGAAAGTCTGAATAATTATGCTGAATAGATGTTAGCTGCACAACCTTTGGCTTACTTCTAATTGAAGCAGGCAGTACTCACCTGACCTGCCTCTGTCTGTTAAAATATGTGAAAAATACACTATTAAAATCTCAATTTAGTTTGCTTTCCTATATATAGTATATACTAAAACTCTTGAGTTAGAGGCACTACATAGACAAAAATTAATAACTATATGCATTAAATTTAATGAAACAGAAACAGACAGTAAACCCATGATATACAGTGTCATTTTTATTTTAAGCTTGTAATATTATTTTAATGTTTCATTATGAGAAAAAGGATAATCTTGGAATGTTTCGTTCCTGTACATTAGGAATGTATTTACAGGTTTTTCACATGGCTAAATTTGTGGCGTTAATGTCAAAATCTTATGTGGATTTTGAGATGTAATTGTGATAGAATTTTTTCTGAAACCAGTAAACTCTTGTTAATGATTTTATGCTAATATGTTTGCTTATCACATGGGAAGCACACCTGCTCTACTGAACATAGTGGTGTCTAAAGCACTCAAAAGGAGCTGATAGACTATATACTATTTGACTGATGGCTTTAGAATTCAGTTAAAAGCTTATGCTGTTAACCCCTTAAAGTCAAACATAGCCCAAAAACGAAAAGCTGAGGTTTAGTCGACTGTGTAATTAAAAACAATGTGCGTAATGAAATTTTTATATTAAGAGCGTAATGAGCAAAAAAAGTTATAAAATCGGCAATTTTGCTGATACGTGAGCGCAGCCATATTTATTTGCTTATGACGTACAAGCGCCACTATGCCAAATCATTTGATTCAACAGGACTGAACTGTGCATGCGGACTGCGCATTACAGTGTGCAGACTGTGCACGCGCACTGCGCATACAGTGCGCAGAGCTGAATAGGATGAACACACCATGGCTGAAAGCAGGGACACAGTGTTAGACAACAAACTACAGAGTATTTACAGTATTATTTTTAATTTCTATAGAAACTCCCTGGAATTAGCAATAAGTCAAGAGTGTGACCGCTATTGGCAGATCTAACAATTGAACATATTAGTGCTCACCTGTTTTGATTTCTGCTGTTCACGTCTGTGTAAACGGTCGTCGCGTCCATGGTCCGATTTTCCAGGTCTATGCGCAAAAATAGTCAGAATGGCACCAGCTAATAGCACTTTCTTGTATCTTTGCAGGATATTTAGTGCTTTTGATATTTTTAAGTGTGTGTCATCAGTTGTAAAGCAATCAGCAGCAAAATGGTCTTCACACATGACCTTCGAGTTACCAAACTTGAAATTGTTTACTGTGTGGCTGGTTCCAATAAAATGAAGCCACTTTGCCGCAATTTCCGTCAAACTTGGATCTTTTGATGGATCAGGAATTTTGAAAAAAGATTTCTGATGTATTCCTCTTTTATTTTTACAGCCATAGGCTTGACACTCGCAAATAATTACGGATAGCTAAGTAGTGTGTGTGTGTGTGTGTGTGTGTGTGTGTGTGTGTGTGTGTGAGAGAGAGAGAGAGAGAGAGAGAGAGAGA
>JAQNCB010000001.1:23207286-23218226 GCA_030068295.1 Euristhmus nudiceps
GGAGAGAGGGACGTCTGGACCTCATTGCTTAGGCTGCTGCCCCCGCGACCCAACCCCGGAATAAGCGGATGATGATGGATGGATGGATGGATGGATTTTCATCTTAACTTGAACATGTCCTTAAAATTTGAATTCTGAATTTTTCACATTTAGAATTAGACAGCTAGATTAGATTGTTTGTGTGTAAGTTTTATGAAGTATGTAAGTTGTGTGACGAAAATATGCTTAATCCTAGTATGGTCACGGGGAGGCTGGAGCCTAACTCACTCCAGGGGACGGCAGGGTACACCCTAATCAGTTTACTGAGCCAGTGAGCACATAACCAGTCATACTCGCACTCATACCTGGGGTAATTTAATGGCCAATTAACTCATTGTCTCAATGCATGTCTTTGGACTGTGGGAGGAAACCACAGAGTGAGGGAACAGGCAACGGATATCCTTTCTTTGTATCTCTTTTATTCTGAATGATGTTGCCATAAACTACATTCTTGACACTAAAGATGATTAAAATAAAATGGAACAAAATGGGAAAATTGCATCTGTAATTATAAAATTTGTTCTATGTTAAGAATACAATGTATTAATCTAATACTAATTAGGTATTACAAGTAATGATTTTATTTGTGTCAATTCCTATTAGAAGTGCATCTTTTAATGTAAAAAAAAAAAAAAAGGAAACCAAGACAATGTGGCTTCTTCCATCTTGATAGTGATATGCATACACATAGACTTATTTTACATTGAATGTGAATTCAGTGGCCATTCGTACTCATATAAAAACAAACTGAATGTTTAGGGGTGAAAAAGAAAATGATGTACCTGTGCATTGCATACCGTACGCATAGAAACAAGCAAACAGTGAGATTTTGCCATTCACTGGGGATGCAGTAAAAGTAGTTGAATTCCTACTGTACTTTCTGATTTCAGATCAGCACATTCTAACAGAGCTGGAAAGGAGAAAAATAGTTGTATTCACACCCTCCCGGCGGGTAGCAGGGAAGCGTGTGGTCTGTTATGATGATCGCTTTATCGTCAAACTTGCTTGTGAACTGGATGGTGTTATTGTCTCCAACGACACATACCGTGACCTACAGAGTGAGCGGCTTGAATGGAAGCGTTGCATTGAGGAGAGGCTACTGATGTACTCCTTTGTCAATGACAAGTATGTGTTAGAATCATGAAATCATTCTTATTATTTAGAATATTTTGTTCTCATTATATGGTCAATGACTTTAGTATGCAAGAGGTATACTAACTTTATTCTCATGTGTCTTTTCAAAGATTCATGCCACCAGATGACCCTCTTGGTCGCCATGGTCCAAACTTGGATAATTTTCTCCGAAAGAAACCTCTGCTACCAGAAACCAAACGCCAGCTTTGTCCATATGGTAGAAACTGTTTTTGCTCCGTATCAACTTGAAACCCTTTTTATTATTTTAATGTATATACTTGATAACACTTTGATCACTTAATACATTTTTCTCTCTTAGGAAAGAAGTGCACATATGGAATCAAATGCAAGTTTTATCACCCTGAGAGAACCAGCCAGTCACATCGTTCTCTTGCAGATGAACTCCGAGACAAAGCCCGGCTGTCCAGTTCCATCCACCACTGGGCAGAGGAGGGCCAGAGGTCAGGAGCTTCCCTTAGAGGGCCCTGCCACACTGATTCTGGCTTCAGCTCATACTTTCCATCTTTAGAGCAGGAGTTGGAGTACAAACTAACCCTGGAAACTGCTTCTTGTGTACCAAGAAATCAACTTCGTGAAAGCACACAGCATTACTTGGATGATGTTACCACCAAGTACCAGGCTTGCAACCGAACTAGCTGTGATTCTCTGGACTGGCATAGTCTGTATTCACCATACATCACAAATCTGCCATCTAGCTTAGATTCTGGTGTTGGCTCCTATGAGAGCCAATATTCAGAGGCATTTCAGGGGCATGATGGGCATACTTGCACTTCTGAGCCAGTTCTCCATCCAAACATCCATAGGCACTCTCTTTCCCAGCAGCCACCAAATTGCTTTGATTATGGTGCACCCCAGTTCCATCGGCCCTCTAGCAATTCTCCCTACAGTCTTCCTAATTACTTGCAGTCTAATGGGCTCCATCCAGTCCAACCAAAAGCATGTTCTGCCAAACTGTGTCTCAGTTTACCAAACTGTCTCCATGCTGTTGGACCCCACAGACCTGCAGACATTTATGGCAGCCAGGGAGTTCTCAGTCCAAACATTACCCTGTTTGAGACAGAGCGTGAAGAGACAAGGAAGAAACTCCATGCAATTTTTAAACCCCATCATGTGGACAGGGTTATGGGAATGTTCCCAAAGCTAAAAGATGCTCAACAACTAGCAGCAGAGATTCTCAAGCTGAAGTCCAAAGGAGAGTTGTTGTAATTGTTATGCACTCTATGGTGATAGAGATACTTTGGAAAGGGCAGAGAATTTTTCCCCTCACATGAAAGTGAACTCAGGTCTGAATCTTAAGAAATTTATTTTTGCTATATGTTGTAAGAAATGTCTGAATTCATTTTGTTGATTATTTTGGCTTTGGCCAGAAATCTTGAGGTGATACTGTACCTAAAGGTCACATCACATAGTAAATGTGGTGACTATGTATGACATAAAAGTCAAGATATATCTGTAGAAGTTGTTTATATTTGACTACAGCATCTGTATTATGCTGTATTTTTAAATGTACTGATAAGCCATGCTGTATTGTGAAATGATTGTTGATGCACATTGCATCTTTTAATATTTCTAATTAGGTGTGATAAGATGTGGTATTGTATCATAGAAATGTTTAATATTGCTCAATGTATCTGGTAATTGTTTAAATGACTTTCAAAAATATAATATTGCAAAAACTATATTGAGCCAGAGCAAAAAAATTTTTGTACAGTAATTTTAGTTTTAATAGCAGTTAAATGTGCTGCATTATTCTTTCACCAATCTATTAAAAAAATCATTACTAGAGTATCATTTCATTATTAGTTATGATACACTGTAACTGTACTTTCAAGTTTTCATAGACTGCCTTCCATATATGAAATATTAACAGAACCACAGCAGTATACTGATGCACAGGCTGATGTGTGTTCTCATATAGAGTCAATAGCACTTCACTTTGAAATATGGCCTGGACATATTGGATTATTGACACCCCTTAGAAAAAATAAATTAGAGGAATGATTGTGTAAATTTAAAAAAAATAGAATTTTCAACAAAATATTAACAAATATTAAAAATACTGACATATATATTTTTGTTTTTCACCTGTTCTCAGTTCCCAGGAAATCTTTATTTTTTTGCAGTTAACCATGTTTCCCTTGACTATACATATGAGGGCGTACACATATAGAATTTCTCATTGATTACAATTGGTGAATATTCAATACTATATTGCCAGTTGTATTGACCAGTATTGGGTTTAAAACTAACATAGACAGGTCTATAGCCAGTGGCGGTGGAGTCAAAACCAACCAAAATTGGGTCAAAACCACATATAGCCAAGCACATATGGCAGACATGATAATTTGCTGCTTGTAGTACTTTCGTTCCCTCTCGTGTAATTTCTATTGACTATCATTTTATCAAGAAATACTAAGGAAATATTAAGCAAGTACTACAGTGTAATTCTACTTAATATCATTTCACTACATAATGTATTGTCTGTTGAGAATTAAATAAAGATTTTGGGTATCATGAAAAAATAAATAATTCTTCATATGAGACCAAGACAAGATCATATAGTATTTCACCCAGGTTTAACAAGACCAACACCCGTTTCAAGTACTACAGTGCTAATATCCAGGTGGATAAAATGCTATGAGGTACAATTAGGTCATATCAATAAAATAGTAAAATCTGAGAGTAAAATTAGCCCAGAATTAGTCCCTCTTGCAAACTGGGGACACAAGAGTGGTGAAGGATGCAACAGAGAGCAAGAGATTAAAGATTCCCAAAAAGGCACTAATCCCAAAAAAAACAAACAAAAAAACAGCAAATGAACTTCACTGCACAATTCAATTGCATATTATGCATGTATATACAGCTGTGCCACAATCTTTAAAAGTAATCTCTTAATCTGAGCTGGTCAGATAAGATCATAATCGAAACCTGGACAATATGGAACTTCGTGTAAGGAAAACCAATTAAGCAATTGTTTTCCAGCTGTAACGTTTTAGATGTCTCTCCGGCTGTTTTGTGGCTGGTGGTACAGGGGCTCTTGTGAAGATTGGTAGCATCATAAATTCTAGGATACCACCCTAAAGTGCAAGAGGTTTGGGTGAGCCAATAAATAGTTTTTAAAAGATAACAGATAACTAATAACACTTCCTGATCAACGCAATTGTTAAAGAAACAACACAATTAGCATTTTACGGTGATCTTTTCAGTCTCTCATTTTTAACTCTGAAAAAACCTGCACACACGGTGTTAAGAATATATAGGAATTTGAAATGTTAAGCACGGAGGAGAGGACCAGGGACAAGTGTCTTCAAGTTTGTTACATATTAATGTGAAGAATAAAAATTCTCATTCATGCAAGTAGTTGTCAAAGAAATGGTTTTTGGAAGTTACCAGTCCTGTTTAATTTAAAAGCCTGAGAAATTAAATTAGTTTGTTTACGTCCTTCTTCTTGATGCACACTTTTAAGTCTGCTAATTGGGAATGAAGGCAAATGAAGGTTACTATTCATCTTTGCTGAATTTAAAAATGTAAAATGATAGTGCTTAAATAATAAGCCAGTAAAAGGCTTACCTGGCTGTAAAAATAAATAGTACTCAATCCAGTATTCAGTAACGAATACATTGGAGCCCTGCTTATTGTCCTGTTTTATTGTTTATGTAAAACCCTGTGTGTCAAAAAATGTCACATTTTCTCTTGATTGGAGGTTAGTGAACTCCATCTCAAATCTCAGCCCTATTTTTAATTAATTTATTTTATTTATTTTTTTTTTTTTGGAAGAATTACACAGGCTCCTTGTAAGTTTAAAGAAAACATGGAGAAAACTGTAGCATGTCATGAGGAAAGTTTACACAGTTATAACTTGACCACATCCAGCAAAAAGGTATGCTCAGAAATGGCACCTAAGGTGACCACTTTTATTAAGAAGTTCTTTCATCTCTATTCGAACCATGCATCAGCCTGTGGTATTTTGAGCCCAACTGCAGACTGATAACCCACTTCTCAAAGTCTATTAGCTTAAACACCCTCAGTGGAACTAACATTGTGGCTGCCATTAACAGTCCTTGCGCTCTCATCAGGAACTGATATGCTCCTAGCGGCCTGCCTTAATCTGGTGAGTGCAGTAATTGGGGTGATAGAGTGGCTACCATTGTCAATTAATCTAGCTTTATAACAAAGTATTACGTGATCTGTTTTGATGTTGCACTAGGAGAAAGCTGGAGGCAGTGCTCCAACAATTTGATGCATCTGGCCATCAGAGAAGTCAGGGCCATCTACATACATCTCATACTCTGGTGGTATGAGAGTGAATGGTAGAACTTGTTGGTCTGTTGTCTTAGAAATCAACTCAGGGTGCTTTCTCACATCTTACTATGCTTAATATTCCATGTGGACAAAGGAGTATTTGAATGTTTGGCGGTTCAGAAGTTTGGGGTACAAGCCCCAGTACTGCCAAGCTGCCATTTACCCGCAGTTTCTCAGTTTTAAATGCATATATGTTACGCTGGATAAGGGTCTCTGCCAAATGCCATAAATGTAAATGTAAGACTGTTAAGATTTGGCTTTTGAATCAAACCCAATACTGAATTCAGAAACTGGTAACAAAAGCTCATATTTTGCTGCATGGGTCAATAAGACTGCTAACCAACAACAGCATATCGTGTGATTAGGCAAGAAGAAGTCAGAAACATGATTGTAGGACAGCAGTATTTATTACAAATAGTGTACTGCATTTTACTTTATGACTTTGTTAAAATATCCCAGCATGCTCACAAGAAGGTTCCTCTCATCAACTCTGGCAGTTAGAAGGAGAGAAAAAGAATTAATTGATATGTCTACTCCCAGGCCAGTAGTAACTTGCTGAATGCCACAAATGCACCATACCCAGGCTTGCTATAGAACAAGAAAGATGAACTTGTTAATATATATATTTTTTTGCATTATCTGATTACTGCTTTGTCTATGATATCAGTTTTTTGCAGAAGGCCTATTACCAGTCAAAGTAGCAATGTCCGTCAAAGATGCCTGTTTGTTTTACATTCTCAGCTAGCTCCAGCTCCACACCCAAATAGTAGTCCGATGAGCCATGTGGTTGTCCCAGATACCGCAATGTGCCAGTGCTAATTCGGCCCGTAGGCAGCAGAACTCTGACCCTGTGGCCAATCTGCAGGTCCATCGGAGAATGGGGCACAAAGACTCTCTGGTGGCGGGATCCACTTTTCCATGAGCCCACACTGAATTAAAAAGAAAAAAAAAAAAAAAAAAGGTTTTCTGAGACTAAAACTTTGATCTTCTTCATCAAAGACTCTGCCATTCTACACTAATTTTTAACCAGAGAAGACCTGTATCTATTCAGAAGGAATATTAAGAAAGCATGCTTCTACCTTGTGCTAGCAGACATATCAGGTGTAGACCTAGAGGTCAGACTGTTTGAATAAGCCATATCATGAAGTACTTTCATATCCAAGTGATTGAGTTTCTTCAAGCCACCTTACATAAACAAAGAAGTAATAGTAATTACGTGTTTCCTGATAAGAGTACAACCAAAAGTCGCTGAGGAAAATCAAGCACTCCTTATGGACACACAAAAACTGTTTAGTTTTCAGTTAAATAACTTACTGGAACAGCCATGTACTTTTGCTCCAGAATTACGCCCATTCTCCAAGTCAGACTCGCTAATTTCTGCTGGATAATTTGCTTTGTGTAAGGCCTCTGCACAGGTGACAATCTCCGAGTACAACTAAAAGGATGCATTTACATGAATTTTATATCCTATGCGAGTTTATCTCTAGTCTAATTTAACAAACACAACAACATAAATGTTCATTTACCTGATCTCCTAGATCTTGCTGTCGCTTTTGCAGCTCCATGAACCGTATTTCCCATGACGCCCTTTGATTAGCAATCTGAGCTTTCAATAGCCTCTTGTGTAAGGTGCAGCTGTGCTCATAATGACGTGACCAGTTGTGTTTTTGTTCAGATTCTGCTATATTATCCCCCCCCCCAGAAATTTGCAAGAGGTTTGGTGCAATGTGTTGTTTTTATTGCAAGAAGTATTTTAATGCACTCATTCTGCCACCTTGTGGGCAGGTAGAAGCCTAGCATAAACTTACAAATGATACAAATTTCACAGAAAGAATGCAATATCACAACTTTCTGTGACAGTACAAGTGTATTACTGTTAACAGAAAGAAACAGAAACACTTAAATATGAAGAGCAACTTATAAATTATGTTGTATATCATTAAAATAAAAACCTGCAAAGTGTTGCACATGGGTACAACAAGATTCACTTTCAGATTCAGGTGAAAGCTGGTGTGTAGGTTTTATGGCACAATATGGGTTTACCTATAATACAACCAGCATAGCATAAATGTATAATTGTAAGATTGCAATGTGTAGCAATACATATACAACAGAGAAATTGATGCATGAAAGATATGTTAATTAATGAAAAATTAATTAATTAGGGGATGCAACAAGCCAGACTCACCCAGAAAAACCTCCAGCAGCACAACAAGCCTTTCAGAGTCCAGGAAACTGCTGACCATAAGACATACGTTACCATCTTGAGAAATGTTTACTCGTGCATAGTTACAGGATATCTGTAAAAATAGATCAAACATGTCAGTTTACATCTATACAGTACAATGTTTTAAAGCTTTCAGTTTTCCAACAGATTAAATTACAATAAATAAAGTAAATATAAATTTTAGTCAAACCTCAATGCTGTAATTCTAATACTGCTGTAATCTGTTGAGGAGTCCTGCACAGAATAAATACTCAGATCATTTTTTGAATTACACAATGGTCATATGTGCAGGATGCGTTGCTACACTGAGACTGCTTGTGCTAAAACGACCATGGTTGTAAATCCTATATAATCTGCTTAGGCACTGAGCTGCATGGTACAGTTGTGTCCTCTCACATACTAATTTTGGTCCCTGATCCTATTTACAACAGTCCAAATAGCTGTGTATCGTGGAGAAGCGAGGCCTTGTACTGCATGTAGCATCCTAAAGCTGCCAAATTTGACAATGTTTGCATGATTTTTGCATTTCCTACAAAGAAAAGAACAAGATGTAATTACAATACATGAATAAAAACTGCCTTTGGTTGGCATTTGAGCTGTTTCAGTAAAATTATTTTTTGATCCAAATGCTCTTGTTGTTAATTAGCATTGCCACAAGAGGGCAAAATAACACCTTTCTAAACTATCGAGCCTAAAAGTAAAAAAAAAAAATGCAGACCTTTTAGATTCCTTAATCTTCCATTTAGTGGAGTCATGGGAATTCGTTCATTTATTTTTCAAATGAGTTTACATTTTGTCTTTATTACTCACTTGCTGATGCCTGGATTGTTTACAGAATTATAATCATCATCAGGATAAGTGGGATCATTTTTAAAGATTCTCGATTAGTAATTAAACAACACATGGTTTCATTCAGCCTGTTCTGTGGTGGCTGGTACTGTCTGCTTAATCTTTATTAAGTATTCAGATATTCATATTGTTTAGCTGAGTATTCAACATCACATTTTAAATTGTAATGCTTTCAAATCTCAGAATTAAAATATCTCATTTAAGACGAATTAAGTATGAATTTGTGTATTTCTGTTTAAGCATGCCATTTTCTATTCTCATCATTGATGTCCTCAGGCAACAATATTTGCTTTAGTTATACTGTTTGCACAGCAATGTGCTGTTTGCCATCAGAATGCCAGCAGGATAATAGTGTATTATTTGTAATATTTACTAATCCCTTACCAGAAGAGTGTAGTATGGCATTTTCCAGTAGAGATTACTTTATTTTTCCAATAGAGATTACTTTATTAGATATGCTCTTGTTAATACATAAAATATTATGAACATTTAAGTTTTAGTATACTAGATCAGATTAGTTCACTATCTGGGGCAATATATTCGGAGTGGATAATGTTTGAATTGAAATGCCTGACAAACATACATGGTTTGTCATGGTCACTTGAAGCAGTTTGTTAATCTTTAAAATTGGAAAAATAAACCATAATAAACCACTGTACAAAAGATTTAGGCACCCTAACCTTTTTTAGTATAAACTTTACGATATTTTAGTATAACATTACTATTTACTTATATATATATATATATATTAGAATTACAAAAATTAGTTTTTCAGCACAAAATGAAATGTACATAAAAATAATGTTAGTACAGTATGTCAATAAGAAAGCGGCATATTATGTATAAGGGACCACTTTTCAGACAAAAATATAATGAAGGCTGCTGCGATTTACATGTAAATAAATTATCACATTGGACAGCCGACATTTCCAGGAGAACTGTGGCTGGTTCTGCAAGAGACCCGGTAGATACTGTACTTGTAAAACTGTACAAACTCTACCTGATGCTATTGTATTTTTATACAAAAAGTCATCACACATAATATTGGATTAGTTTCATTTATTACTGTTTACTCTGCTTCATATAATTTTTAAAGATTTTTAATTTAATGTCATTTTTTTACATGTAAGTATAAGGCATCTTTGCTCGACATCATTCCTTTACTTGTGCCTGAAACATTTGCACTGTACTGTAATTAATTTGCTTTAATTTGCTTTTCTTGTGTTTGTAGTATTTATGATTCATTTGCCAAACTGTTTAATCTTACCAGGGTCGCAGGGAGGCTGGAGTCTATCTTAGCCAGCTCTGGGCAAGAGCCTTAATAGCTCACCAATCCATCATAGGGCCAACACGCACAACTATTCACACTCACACCTAGAGCTACCGGTAATCAAGAACATACAGTTAGTTAATATGCATGTCTTCGGACTGTGGGAGGAAACCTGACTACCAAGAGAAAACTCACACAAGTGCAGGAACAACATGCAAAGGCCATACAGAAACACCACTGCCAGGAACGGGGCTCAAACACAGGACTTTTAAGTGCTGACCACTATTCCACCACACTGCTCCATACTAAAACACTGAATGAGTTTAAAAAGACGCTGTTACACAATAATTATTCTCTGCTTGAAAAGTGCATGGAGTTCACCTGCATCTGTCATGGTTAAAAGGTGTAAAAGTGAAATATAAAAAGCTTGAATTGGTTTAATTTTATGTTTACACGTAGTACATTGGTCAGCACAGCATAGTGGGTGGCATGTCCACCTCACAGCAAGAAGGTCCTGGGTTTGAGTCCTGGGTTCAGCGAGGGCATTTCTGCCATTTATGGAGTTTGCATGTTCTCCCTGTGCTTGCATGGGTTCCCTTTGGGTGCTCCAGTTTCCTCTCACAGTCGAAAGACATGCACATTAGTCCAACTGGCTGTTCCAAATTGCCCCTAGGTGTGGGTGTAAGCATGAATGTAATAGATGGGGATTTGTTCAGGGTGTACCCTGCCTGCTCCCAGAGTTAAATGATCTAGACTCTAGCTTCCCCTCAACCATAATAGGCTTAAGCAACTTTGTAAATGAATGAATGAATGTAGTATATGTTAAAACAATGATTCAGTTCAGAGTCGGTGGATGTTGCTGAATTCAACATTGATGTTCTATCTTGGAGACAATTCAGCAAATAATTGTGAAGTATTTAACATATATTATTGATGGGGGGGGGGAGCACAAAAATTCTTAAGCTTTTCTTTCTCCCATTTAAAGAAAACCTTACTGTCATGAATCTGCCCTGTCGTGACAACTTCCCGCCGCCAGAGGGCGCAGCTAGACTTGCTGAGTCATTTCATCATGCCTGTCTCTGATTCAGCTGCGCTTAA
>JAQNCB010000001.1:23259485-23271134 GCA_030068295.1 Euristhmus nudiceps
ATTTTATTTTGGTGCACTGAGTTGTTTTATTGTGGTAGCTTTGTTAGGTAACTATCCAGCAGGCTGGTTAAAAAAAATTCGAGCCCTGTTATAACGAACATAATTATGTGTAAAAATTTCATATATAAGTCTCACTGGAGTATAAGTCGCACCCCTGGCCAAACTATGAAAAAAAAAAACCCGCGACTTATAGTCCGGAAAATACGGTATATGAAATGAGAGACAGAGCATGAGCTGTGACTGGCAGACCTTGTTCAGTGATGCAGTGAATTTTTAATTCAGCTGCAAAAACAGAGTTTGTTGTAAATTATTAAAATCTGTAATATATCAGGTTATAGATGAGATTATAAAAATAATTTCCTGGTCTGACACGACTTAACCCAGTGAGTTGCACCAGGTCTCCCAGCTGGGAAATTACTGTACTTTGTGTATTCTGCTTCCGTTCTAGGCCCAGTTGGGTAAAAAGTGTTTGTCAAAAAAAGTTTCAGATTTTGTTTCAGAGCCTGTTACTTTTGGGATTGTCACTGATGAATGCATTTTTTTTTTAAATAGCCAGGGTATAGACAATGTGGACGTGAGAAATGAGCTGGTCCGCTCATCTCAACACACTGTATCCAACAAAGCCCAGATGCTCACAATGCCCCAGTTCGGCCTACGTGACAACCTTGTCAAGTGTGAACTCCTTAAGAAAGAGGAAACTTACACCTACATTGAAAACTTCAAGTAAGTTCTGAGATACTTTTACTAAACAAGACACATGGTTTTGTCTGATTTTCAGAACGACATTGACAATTTTTTTTACTGTCTTTTTTCATGGTTTCAGCCTTCATTGGAAAGTACAGAATAAAAAGAATACGCCACTCACAAACACATAGTTATTATAGCTGTTGTGACAGTAATCATAGTAAAACCGAAGATTTTTTGACAATTAAATGTACTTACTCAGCCTCCAGACATATTAATGCTTCTGGTTTGATGTCCGCACTGGTCTTTTAGAAAATACTATATCACTTGTTCATTTTAAATCATTGTTGTGTACTTGTAAGCAGTACTTCTATATGTTTTCATATGTCACATGAAAAATAATCTTGATGTTTCAGTGCTTATTTAAACGTGTCTAATTTAGATTTCTTTTTTATTTGTTTATATGCTTGCTATTTCATCAGCTTCTTCCTGGGCACATACAACGTAAATGGACAGACTCCCAGGGAGACTTTAAGCAAATGGTTGGGTTCCACTTCTCAGCCTCCTGATCTCTACTGTGTAGGGTAGGCATTAAACAGTTACATTATTTGCCTATTTTGCACCTTTCCATGCACACATGTGAAAAACAAAGAACTCATTCTATATGAGATTAGAATCTGGCATATGTGCACCATAACTAGCATAAAGGCTTCCTGCATATTGCAAATATTTACATTGTTGGATGTTCTCAATAGGTTCCAAGAGCTGGATCTAAGCAAGGAGGCATTTTTCTTTAATGATACTCCCAAAGAGCAAGAATGGATGAAGGCTGTATCGGATGGCCTTCACCCAGACGCCAAGTATGCCTTAGTAAGGACTTACCCACACAAATATCTGACACTAATTTGTACACTGACAATTTTATTTCAAAATTTCATGACATTTTCTGTTTAAAAATAACATGTGACTAGTTTAAGGAAGGCTACTACTTTCTTGACTCATGTCATATAGTTTCAATATTTAGTGGTGATTTTTTTTTTTTTTTTTTTTTTTTTTGTAAGCTCAGAGTGGGGAAGTAGTTGTTGAGCATTAGCCCTCTCTTGCAGATAAAACTGGTACGGTTGGTTGGAATCATGCTACTCTTCTATGTGAAGAAGGAACATGCAGAATACATCTCTGAAGTGGAGGCAGAGACTGTGGGCACAGGCATCATGGGAAGAATGGTGAGGTTACCAACACGTTATTTCTTCAGAGTATGCATGATCACCTGTGTACTGCTATAGACTACTGAAACGTCTAATGCATGTGAATTTATGCTGCCACTGATAGTCTGCCATTTAGGTAATTTTAAGAGTTTTATCCATCCATCCGTTTTTTTGTACCACTTTTCTATCAGGGGTGCATGGGAAATTAGTCAGTACCAGCTGACTTCAGGTGAGAGATTGGGTCGACGCAGATCAGATCGTCAGCCTATTGCAGGGTTAATACAAACAACCATTCGCTTTTTTTCTCTCCAGTTTTAGTCACCACTAGTTTCCAACCATCAAGAGATAGTGACAGTTATATTAAGGTAAGGAACGCTAACACAAAAATGAGTCAACAGGAGCCTGCATATACTCCCAGCATCCACATATCATAAAATTGCAGGATTCTCAAAATATATTTTCTGATATGTGGAGGCTAGGGTATAGGTGATCTCCAAATGACTCTTGTTTATGCTGGCATTCCTTACTTCAACATGACTGTCACTGTCATTCAAACATAGTGGATCATCCTGACCACTGGTGCATATAATTACTTTCTTCTCCAATGCAGACACAGGCACTTCTCATAGCTAGCCATAAGTACCAAAGACACTGTACCTCCTCAGCTGGTGAGTCAGCTGCCAATAAATAATTCAGGAATGTCAATAGCAACACACTCTTGTCTTTTTTTTTTCTAATAAAGGTATGGTGTTCATGGATTCACAAAAGTATTATTTCATGAATGACTGTTTGCTTCTGCAGTATTAATTTCTCTAAAATTCACAGCAGTTACAGTGAAATACATGCAGGCGTTTAGCTGCCACTGTGGGGTATAGATAATTAATCTTGGTCTTTATCTATCTTTATCTGTGTTACCAGGGTAATAAAGGAGCTGTAGCTATTAGTTTCAGGTTCCACAATTCCGACATCTGCATTGTGAACTCCCATCTGGCAGCTCATATAGAGGAGTATGAGAGAAGGAATCAGGACTACAAGGACATCTGTAGCAGGATGCTCTTCAGACAGCTTGACCCAACACTTCCTCTGCTCACTATCATGAAGCACAGGTCACATTCACCACCTCCAAGCTTTTTAACCCAATTCCACAGACTGGCAAAAAACAGCCTGGGTTTATAAAGTATAATCTCACGTGACTATAAATAATATGGCTATTACTAAATCCACTCTCCTGTCTGCAGTGTTGTGCTGTGGATTGGAGATCTGAATTATCGAATAAGTGACCTTGAGGTTGACCATGTTAAGGATCTAATATTAAAAGGGGATTTTGAAACACTTCAGAACCATGATCAGGTAGATGCTAATGGCTAAAATATTTTGTGAATACAACCTGTTTTCAGTAGAATTTTCAATGTGTGTGTGTATCTGTGTGCATCTTCTTTAGCTGAAAAGGCAGATGGATGAAGAAGCTGTGTTTGTTGGCTTTGTGGAAGGTGAAATCAGTTTCCAACCAACATACAAGTATGATACTGGATCAGACGATTGGGACTCCAGGTAAGAGTTCATCTGCGTAATCTGGATTTTACTGGTTGCATCTTAGTCTTTTATCATGACATTGATCAATGGAAACAGCATCAGGTCTGTGTGTATGTACATTCAGTGAGAAATGTCGAGTTCCAGCTTGGTGTGATCGGATTCTGTGGAGAGGAAAGAACATAACCCAGCTGAGTTATCAGAGTCACATGAATGTGAGAAACAGTGACCACAAGCCTGTCAGCTCCTTGCTGGAAATAGGGGTGAGAGAGGCCACCTAGCCTCAGTCTGTGTTCTTTAAACATGTATTCGTCACGCGTTAAATTTCTCACTGCTCTTTATAGATCAAAGTGGTAAATGAAGAGATTTATAAAAGGACATTTGAGGATATAGTGCGGTCTCTTGACAAGCTGGAGAATGAGTGCATTCCATCAGTTTCTCTGTCAGAGCGAGAGGTGAGAGTACTGCGCATATAACCTGAGAACAGTAATAAACCTGGTTTATAGTTATAGTTCCATTACTCTCCTTCAATGAATTTTTATGTTCTTTTAATGTTTTCTTTTAGTTCCACTTTCATGATGTGAAGTTCATGCAGCATCAAGCACAAACTCTGACAATTCACAATGATGGACAGGTACCATGTCAGTTTGAGTTCATACAGAAGCTGGAGGAGCCAGCATACTGCAAGCCCTGGCTCACAGCCAACCCCCCCAAGGGCTTTGTTGCTCAAGGTATTCACTCTTTTCAAATGTTGTTTGCAATTCATGAAGGTAAATAATTTAATATGCAATAATAGTTTGATTATATAATGATAGATGCAAATTCTCTTTTTGGTTTTTGTAGTAAATTCAATAAAAATGGTTTACAGCCAATTGAGCACATGAGTGGACAGCACTTTTGGGGTTTGATGGGTTATTTAATGCATCTAATTGTGACTAAATATTACTTTAAAATTGTCTTTTCCAGTGCAGTAGTCTGCTGAAGTAGTTGAGTTGTAATCCTAGCTTGTACATATTCAGAGTGGTTGCTATTAGAGATGTAGATCTTTTTTTTTTTTTTTTTTTTTTTTCCCTTGTAGGGGCCAATGTGGACATTGACCTTGAGGTTTTTGTGAATCGCTTTACTGCTCCGGAGTTGAATTCAGGCCAGCAACAGCTTGAGGACATTCTAGTGCTACACCTGGAGAGGGGCAAAGATTACTTTGTCTCCATCACAGGCTCCTATTTGCCAAGCTGTTTTGGCTCATCCATCCACATGCTCTGCCACTTGCGGGAGCCGATCCAAGACATGCCACTGGAGACCATCCATAAACTAGTGAGTTATACTGGACACATCTTACCAAGTTTATCCGACTGATTTAAAATCTAGAAACTAAACTGATGACCACTATACAAGATACCTGAAAATGTTATTTGTAACAAAAAATAGAAAGTGGTTTAGGTGATAAATGAAGAGCTATGCTGCTTATAAAAGCACTCCAATCTAAAACATTCAGATTCGAGAAGAATGTGAAAAGTAATGGTCTTTTACTGTGTATGACTACATTGTTAATTTTGTGTTTTCTATGAAAGAACTTGTTGTCACCAAGCGAGACGAGCAGCCCAGACACTGAAAAGGCTTTAGACATTCCAAAAGAATTATGGATGATGGTGGATCATATTTACCGTAATGCCAGCAAACAGGTCAGGATGTGTGTGTGTGTGTGTGTGTGTGTGTGTGTGTTCCAGTAAGTCCACTAAAGAAAAAGAATGGTGAGGAGGGTTCTTTTTTAATTCTCGTGGAAAAAATAATATTTCACCCGTTTTGTAGAAAATATGTGACAGGGCTCCCGAGTGGCGCATCGTCCGTAGCCGGGAATTCCCGGGAGCTAATTGGCTGAGCTCTCACGGGAAGGAGGGACAGCATACGCTCACTTCCCCGTCACTCACAGCGATTGCCAGCCAATCACGGTATCTGCGTGCTTATTCATACCAGGGCACGGAGAGTGCTTTCCCTCAGAGTCTGTTAGATCATCCCCAAATGGCATGCGCCACAGTTTGAAAAAAGAGGCTAGCATTGCATGTCACGGAGGGGGTGTGTGCATGCTTTCGCCCCTCCATGGTCAGTGGTGGTCGTGTGACAGGGAAGTAATACCTGATGGGTGGGAATTGGATACGACTAAATTAGAGAGAAAACGGTGTGTGCTCCGGTGACAGACTCCTGCATAATACAGATTAGGTCACAAGGTATTGTTTCAACTAAGATCAAAAGTAAGTTGAAAATTGCTTACCTGTACGAAAATGCGATATTGCCAAAAATACATCATTTAAAGCATAATCTATCCATGTTCCATTGCTTGTTTAAGAAATGGTTTCAAGTTGTCGTTAAACAATGGAAATATCCACTTCTTTTACCGATTTTTCGAATTGCTTTTGTGATTGCTTAGGATAAATCCCTATTATCCATATTCGGTACCGGAATACTCTACCTACTTGGGGAATCCCAGAAGCATTCCCCGAATCATACAGAAGTAAACCAATCAGAAGCCTCAAAACAGACATGAATCAGTTAAATAGAACTCATCTGTTGCTCGGGAGACGCGAAGAAGGTCACGCTGATAGCTTGAGAGCCAGAGTTTCAAATGTGGATTTTCAGAAACTGGTTTTGTAACTGTAATTGGTATTTTCTCAAAAGTAGCATTTTCTACCTTATTTTCCGGACTATACGTCACTCCAAAGTACAAGTCGAATCAGCCAAAAAATGCATAATAAAGAAGAAAAACATACAAGTTGCACTGGAGTATAGGTCGCATTTTGGGGGCAGTGTTGTTTGAATGATTTCGTTAACGCACCTTTTTTGTATGAAGAAAATGTGACAACAGTGCACTAAAAATGTATCTTTGGTGACTAAGACATGACGAGGCGTAACGAAAATGTTGGTTTGTGAGATGCACACCGTGCATATACCATCTCTGTCTAATCTGTGCATAACACCGAGCGGGGAGGAAAAACAAAAGGTGTAGACTCACCTTCACACACAGAAACATATAGTTCCACTGATACATTAGACTGTTGGCTCAAACATGTTAAAATAGACTCTTCATTTCAATCTACAGTATATTATTTGCCCTATATCTTGCGTGAGGAGTCATTTAGCTTTGATCTGCAGCCTCTGTTATTATTTAGGCCTACCTGTGTCTCAGATGGAGCTGGAAGAGCAAAAGTTGCTACGATGTCCTCTCACTCTGTTGTCAGTGCGAAAATAATCAATATGTGAAATGTGGTTGCCAGTTATTTTTTATATAATGTGTTAATAATTTCACATACATGTCGCTCAGGAGTATAAGTTGTCCCCTGGCCAAACTCTGGGGGGGAAAAAAAAGTGTGACTTGTAGTCCGGAAAATACGGTAATTAGCGACATGCAAAGTGATGGAACTCAACCAATTTTCATGCTATAATCATGTATTATATATCATTTTACAGCATATTAATTTCTTTTTCCAAATATATGAACATCTCAGGACATCAAATTTCTTACTTAATCCAGAAAATTCTATGGAGCGGTCACATGTTATTAAATCTTTGTTCAGAAATGACACGGGGACAAAATCAATTCCACAGACTCAACAAATTGACCTATGATAATATTTAATTGAATTCTAAATGCTGGCTAAAAAAAGCCTGCTCTTTATTTCTAAAATCACTAAGGACAGATTTTAACTTGTTGCCACTTGTGTTTCTACTAAAGGAAGACCTCTTTCAACAGCCAGGACTACGCAGTGAATTTGAAGAAATCAGGGATTGCTTAGACACGGGCTCACTCGACTCTCTCCGTATCCTTGAAACACTTATTCTTGTGTTACATTCTGTGTGTAATTGTTTAGGCTATAAAGCTAGAGATCTTTATTGTCACAGTTGCATGAACATTGAAAATCCATTCCTCTTTTGTTTAGCAGTGATTTAGAAAAAGAAGGTACACAAAAGACAACTAAGGAACTACACTAAACTGTGCATGTGTATATACCTATATACACATACCTATATGTACACATATAGTCACATATACATGCATATATCCTATATTAGGTAACTGCGACCACATGATAAATACCACGTGACTTGCGGGTCCTTGGCCACACCGCCGGGCAAACAAAGAAACAAGCCTAATAGCTTTAGCACAGATTACCACCGAGCGCGAATTAAAACTGCACATATTCGGAGACAATGACCGCAAAGCCGGAAATGAGTGTGTTATCCAAAGTTGTGCAGCACCTTGAAGACGACAGAAGAGCGAGGTATTTCGAAAAACACAATATTCTCGGCATGGAAGATCTGTATCTGATGCCCTGGACAATGTTTACACCACTGACTGAATTGAAGCGACGCAACCTCCCAAACCTTTCTAAACTAGACATTCATTTTTATCTCATGAACAAGTCGTCTAGTTTCTCACAGAAGAGCCTAAAAGCGTACAAAAGTCTCGAGGCATACAAATATTTTGTGGCCAGATGGTTGCGAGAGGTCAAGGCATACCAGCAAGTTGCACGTAATGGCAAAGGTGAGTTTCATAATTATTATGTCTAAATAGTGAACTGAATTTCACCTCTATAGTGTAATAGTCACTGATTTCACTCCATAGAACTAAATTATTTTTTACTGTACTTTTTCTTACTTTACTTTTTTACTGTAATACTAGTAGATTAATAGCCTAGCATTAGCTTTAGCTGTAGCATTAGCTGTAAGCTGTTCTGGTATATTAGATCTAACACATAATGATTTATTCACTGGTTGTTTTCGTTAAAATGTGAATTGAATCAGTCTTACAGTATCAACTGTCAGCAGCTAAACAATATCAAAGAAATACAACTTACCGGATACGAAATGTTCGTTACAGAGGCAAGTGTATTTAGTGTGTGTCCAGTTCTCGCGTATTATAGCCGAAATCCATCTTTCTCTTCTTGACTTTTCGGCTGGAATTTGATAGAAGGAAATACTGGAAAACCCATCTCGCCTTTTAATACAGCACATGGCACAACACGTCTCTGGCATTGTTTAAAAAAAAAGACAGAATGACCCTTTTCACAGTAGCTTACGCACTGCCAAGCTCTTTCTATGCCCGGCGGGGCAAGGGCTCATGGGAAATCGTGACGTTGCCCACAGTTGCCTAATACTTGTCCGGCTAAACCCAGCACAATCTCTAGTGTTGACACAATGTTAATTCAAGCCCATTTAGACACCTACAAGAGGTAGCCTAACACTGACGATCAAAACAATATTGTAACGTACAATAAAAGGTAGGTACTTCATTAGAAGCTTTCCTAAATAAGGTTTTCTGAGAAATACAGTGATCCCACACTAGTTCACGCTTCAGTTTTTGCGGCTTCAGTGCATCGTGGATTTTTCAAAAATAATCGAAAAATAAAAAAAAGAAGGAAATTAAGGAAAACTAGGGAAAAAGTTAAGGAAAATGCCACGAGGTCGCTACCGACTCAGGTTTGGTACTCTGGTTGATTTGACTCTGAAATCTTGCAAGCTGATTGGTCGAGACGAATTTCCCAGCATCCACATAACTCCGGAAACCTGAAGAAGATGCGGAAGTCAAGTGGAACGTCGGTATCATCAAAGTAGAGATTAAGTAAAATTATTTTTAATTTTTTAATGTCTTTTAATGACTTTTAATGTCCTAAAAACACATTTTTAACACTTTACTTACATATATGTACAATTACACGTATGTATTTTATTATTTATTTTATTTACATCTTTTGCATTATTTTTGAATGTTTAATTGTTATTATAAGCATTTATAGCGTTGAATATGTATTTATTGATATTATATACACATATACATGTACATATACATCAGTCAGAGGGGTCGAACCTACTTCGCAGAAATTCGGCGTTCACGCATGGTCTCGGTCCCCATTAACCACAAAAAGTGAGGGATCACTCTATAGTAAATGATTGTTGGTTGGCTTTTAGGACCCATTGGTGGACATGTATTCCTCACGTTACATCATTGACTTGAAAATTCTGCACATTTCCATATTTTTACAAAATTAAAATCAAGACAACAATTTATTGAAATATTATTTTTTTACTTCTAATCATTCATTCATTCATTGATATTCTAGGCGGTCTGATCCTAATTAGGGTTGCAGGGAGGCTGGCACCCATCTCAGCTGAGTCTAGGCGAGGGCGGGGTACAATATAAACAGCTCACTGGGCCACCACAGGGCCAACACTCACACAACCATTCACACTGATACCTAGGGGCAAATTTCAACAGCCAATTAGCCTACTGTGCATGTTTTTGGACCGTGGGAGGAAACCGGAGGACCCGGAGGAAACCCACACAAGCACGGGGAGAACATGCAAACTCCACACAGAAACGCTGGAGCCCGGGAATCAAACCCAAGCCTTCTTGCTGTGAGGCGGACATGCTAACCCAGGGGTGTCGAACTCATTCCACAAAGGGCTGCTGTGGCGGCAGGTTTTTGTTTCGTCCAAGAAGCAGCACACCTGACTTGGCTCATTTAATCAACTGATCTGAGTCTTCAGGCAGTTGATTGATCAATCTCACAAACTCTGTCAAGTCACGTTTCTTAGCTTATTGATAACATTTATCCATCCGAACAAAACATACAAGAATAACTAGTTTCTATAACAGATTGATTAAACGAGCCAAGTCAAGTGTGCTGCTGCGTGGTTGAAACAAAACCCTGCAGCCACACGGCCATTTATGGTATGAGTTTGACACCCGTGTGCTAATCACTAGGCCACCGTGCTGCCCCTATTTTTTTTTTTCATTATCATTTTAAAAGCTTTTACAGGTTAAAAGCTATTTTTAATCCTTTTGTAATGAGTAACATTCATTCATTCACTTTATGAACCGTTTAATCGTAATTAGGGTCACAAGGAGGCTGGTGCCCATCTCAGCCGACTCTGGGTGAGGGCAGAGTACATCCTGGACAGCTCGCCAGGCCATCGCAGGACTAGTGAGTAACATATCTGGTAGAAAGCCTAACAGACTGTTGTATAATCCATGTAGAGACATTTTCCAAGATGTCAAATAGTATTGACTATTGATTTCTATTTGGTGCACTGGGAGTCTTTTGGTTACATTTTTGGCATTATATTAACAACAGTTTTCTCAGAGTAAACTCTGTGTCAACTTATTGGTAAAGTTTATCCATCTAAATAAAACATGCAAGAATAACTAGTTTCTATTACAGAGCATTTTGCGGTGTGTGCAGCTTTTTATTGTAAAGTGCTGTGTGGGTAATAATTAGTAGTTTTGACACCATAAATGCAAGCAAAAATAAATAATGAAGATTATTTTGAAAAAGTTTTGAAAGAACATTTATTGCCTCATATGCATACTTGCATAATTAATACTATATGAATTAAGTAATACAATTCACATATCAGCGAATATTTTCGAAGCTGCACAGCTTATTTTTTAATGAAGGTAGTAACATTATATGTGTGTGTTTTGTTAAGATGTCTTAATAGGTTGCCCAACATAATATTCCTACCAAATAAACATCTTACCCCAACCACACTGGAATGCTTATGTAATACTTGCGTGAATACCAAAACCTCAGAACCCCCTGGTAGTCCCATGCCTGCTTTTACTATACATCCTGCTTCCTCTAAAGTGAGTGATAAGGTCTGACTGACAGTTGGTTATTTTGATTTGTATTCGGGTTTTAGCTTATTGTGAGCACATCAGAAGGATGAATTCGGATTGTTGCTGCTTTTGTCAGCTGTTGCACCGAAGAAAGTCTTTATCAGTTTGGACAGAAATTCTATAAACTTGACTTAAATTTGTGGATGGTGAATTTGTTGGTCTAATATAAATAAAACAACAGCAGAGTCAATATCTTTGTTCTTTGGTATCCTGCCCAAGCTTAATCAACACCATAAGGCTTTGGGAATAAAAAAATATATATATCCATGGCATGATTAATAATCCATGTCACTCTGGAATGCTCTATGGTTTTATTCAGTAGCTTACCCAAAGAGCCCACATTTATATTCATTCATTCATTTTCCGAACCGCTTAATCCTGATTAGGGTCATGGGGAGGATGGCACCCATCTCAGCCGACTCTGGGCGAGGGCGAGGTACACCCCCGGACAGGTCGCCAGGCCTTTGCATGGCCACGCACACAACCATTCACACACACACACACACACACACACACACACACACACACACACACGCCAGATCTGGAACAGCCAATTAG
>JAQNCB010000001.1:23446816-23458101 GCA_030068295.1 Euristhmus nudiceps
TTTGAGCCCTGTGTCTGTGTGTGTGTGTATATATATATATATATATGTATATATATATATATATATATATATATATATATACACACACTCAATGGATTGCTTACTCAATTTGGCACTGCTAAGTAGCCTACGGTGCATGTCTTTGGACTGTTGGAGAAAACCAGAGTACCCAGAGGTAGCCCTGCAAGCAGGAGGAGAACATGCAGATTCCACAGAGCAAAGACCTCACTGGTCCCGGGTCCCGAACCCAGGACCTTCCTGCTGTGAGTCAAGTGTGCTAACCACAATGTGATAACTACAGTATATAAAATATGAATTTTTTTCATGACCTTTAAAATAGTGGGTTTAAAGCTTTATGGGTTTGCATTCTGTGGATGTAGAATTCTGGATCTTGTGTTTTGTGTGTGTATTTGTCAGTCCATTGGATATGCTGTTATCTACCTGTGTGTGTGTGTGCGCGCGTGTCAGTGTATGCACGTACGTGTGCATGTGTGCGCATGTGCCTGTGTGTTGATGGGCTCAGTGGGAGTCTGGGTCCTGGGGGAATAACTCTCGTTAATAATTCAGACGAGGCTCATTATCAAGGCAGTGCAGATTTCTCCCTGATTTCACCTTAATTGCAGGCAGCCTGCTCCACTCAAGCAGTCTGCAGTCACGCTGTGCTCCCTCACTTTCTCTCTCTCTCTCTCTCTCTCTCTCTCTCTCTCTCTCTCTCGCTCTCTCTCGCTCTCTCTATACCTCTTTCTCATTGAACACACTCACATTTATATACATATATGCATATTTAGAATAAAAGCCTGTGAGGATAAAATGAACAGTGTTGTCTCTAATTGGAGGATATCTATATTACTGTACATATATACAGATCACACTCTTTTTAATACACAAGGACCCTTGTTATTATGTCATTTATAATTAACAAATTGACACTCAATAAAATGGTTATGTGTAGTAACTGTTTATAATTCTAATTAATAAATACCTAAAATCTGTGACCCATGTGGGTTACCACATGCTTAATAATGTGGTAGCCTATGAAGGTTAACACCTTTGTTTCTGGTACTCTTTTAGAATTGAATGGAACAATTTGTGATTTGTATGTGGATTTTTATCTTGGGACATTGAAGAGGTGCATTCACTTCCCAGGTGTATTAAATAAACATTAGATATTTAGAAATAGACTGGAATCACAATGTCTTTCTGAAACCATTTGCTCACTCCTGCATGTGATCCTTGAAATAGGCACAATTCTACTAAACATTGCCATCTTCAGGCAGGTTAGAGTGCAGAACACTCGACCTCTGACTTTTCAACTTTCTCTGTGTTGCGCTGCCAAGTTCTCGCTGTGCACAAGATTATTCATGTAGGTCATGTTCCTGTTATTGTAAAGATACCGAACCAAACCAAAATGTAAAACAGGTGAGTAAGAGATGGTGGGGAAACTCTTGTATTCAACCAAAATGAACTGATAATGTAAGATTACACAGAGGCTAGCCACTGTTGAATGGGAACGTTTAAGTCTAATATTTGGTGTTCCAGCTCACTGCATAGTAGAACATGTATAGTACTCAATTTGTATTAGCTATTCATTTTTTATATACTTGAGATTTCATCCTTCTGCTGTCTTTGGCAATCATAACTAAGACTTATTTTCAAGCATAGATACCCATGTCACCAGACTTTTTAGAAACTTTATTTTTGGGCGATATTACTGATTCTTCAGCCTTATGGCAGTCTGCAGGGGTCGCCCCTTTAGAATCAATTTCAGGACATTTGTTTGCTCTCATAAACATGAACCAGTGATGCATTGATGTACTGCTTAACAAATAAATGACCGAGCAACCAATTCGCCAGTTAGGAAATTAGGTACTACTACATACACAACATATTCCTAAATGGTTAACCCAAAAACCTGTGTATCTGTGAATTAAGAGTGTGCATTTGACCTGCTTTTCAAGGTATTGTACGAGAATCGTCTAGTTTAGATACTTTGCAAGAGGAAGAATGTACTCCCTCAGCATGTAGCATGTGCCTCATCTTCATTCATTTTCTGAACCATTTAATCCTAATTACGGTCGCGGGGAGGCTGGCGCCCATCTCAGCCGACTCTGGGCGAGGGCAGGATACACCCACGGACAGCGCGTCAGGCCTTCACAGGGCCGACACTCACACAACCTTTCGCACTCATGCTCACACCTAGGGGCAATATGGAACAGCCAGTTAGCCTACTATGCATGTTTTGTGGGAGGAAACTGGAGTACCCGGAGGAAACCCACGCAAGCATGGGGAGAACATGCAAACTCCACACAGAAACACTCAGGTTAGGAATCGAACCGCCGTGATTTATTATCTCTAGAGGTAATTAACATATAACAGCACCCTCCAAACTTATTGGAACAACACAGCCACTGAAGATATTTGCGTGTGAGATCAAAATATGAGTATGAGAAGAAAGATTAGAATTTCTGGTTTTATTCACTGTTATTTAGATCTAGATATGTTAAACAACACAGAAAATCCTGTAATCTTTATGGCATTCATACAGTATAAAAGAAATTACACATTTTGTTCAAACCACCCAGTATTTCAAGTGAGATAAGGAATCAGAACAAAATGTTTTCAACTAAATTAATAAAACAAATACTCATTATTTAGTTGTACGTCCTCTGCATGCAGTATCAGCATTAGGCCGATGATGCAAAAACTCCACCAGATTTTTTATTTATTATTGATTATGCCCTTCCAAGCTTTCATCGGAGCATATTTTAGTTATCATGTGTTTTGCAGGGTTTCTCCCTTCAGTCTTCACTCCTGGATGTAAAATGCATTGAGTTTTTACTGGGTTAAGATCTGATGGTTGATTTGGTCACCCCAAAACCTTCTATTTTCCCCATGATGGAGTCTAGATTCCAGAAGCAGCCTAGCAAGCCCAAGCCACGATACAGCCTCCACCATGCCTCACAGATGAGTTTCTATGCTTGGGATCATGAACTGATACTTTCCAGTTTAATCTTTGTCTTATCAGTGCATAAAAGTTTGTTCCAAAACAGTAGTGGCTCATCTTGCTACTTCTTTGCAAATTTCAATCTGGCTTTTCAATTTTTAATTCTGATGAGTTTGAATCTTGCAGTAAGGCTTCTACATTCTTGTTTCCTCAGTCTCCTTTGAAATGTGATATTTCCACCCCTACTCTCTACAGGTTTTTCATGATATTATAGTGTTCTAGATTGTTCCCCTCCCCACCGTTTGTCTCTTATCAAGTGTTGTCCTTGGACGACCAATTTGATGCCTGTTGCTTGGTACACCAGTGGTTTCCTTCTTCTTCAGGACATTCTATACTGTGGTACTGGCTATGCCTAATGTTTTTAAAATACCTGTAACAGATATCCCCTTTTCTTAGCTTTAGAATGGCAATGTTTTTCTCCCATAGTAGACCATGTTGGTCTACTCTTCTTAACTACAAATTCAGTCTTCACAGATGAACGTCAAAGCTTGAGATGAGAGTAGATATCAAGGGCGAATTAATGATTAAATACTCTTATATGACACTCCTGGGTAACAAGAAACATCTGTCACTTCTCAAGTCCAATACTTTAGCTCATTTAAAAGCTGGGTGGTTTGATAGAAAATGTGTTAAGTAGTTTAATATATCTAGTTATATACTGATGTCTATAAGTACGAAGGAATAAAAACGAAAACTCTGATCTATTTTATTCCTGTTCACATTTTGATCTCACACCCAAATGTCTTCGGTGAACAGCTGAACAGCAAAAACAAATTAACTTGCCTTGCTGTTCTAATACTTTTAGGGTGGGGACTGAATATCATGCTCTTTTGAATCATTTTAGTCAAACATAATTACATTTTTTTTATACAAAATTTATTCATAAAATTTATAAAAAATATAGCAGAAACATTTCTGTGTATTTGTGTTAGTGTTTGAAATAGACTCAAGGTAATTAAAGTTTCTTGCATCTTACTGCTTACTCTATTTTCTTATCGAAGCAAGATTTTTAAATGAGTCACATTCATCCTTCCCAGATTTCCAAACAATGATAATTAGTTCAGACACTCATGTACAGTGCCTTCCATGATTATTGATACCTGTCTCAAAGATAAGTAAAAAAGGAAAATAAATCCCCTTTGTTGACATAACTTTGCTTCACATTGAGAAAATTACAAAAATACAACCTTTCATTAAAATACATTTATTCAGAGAAAAACAAATACATGATCAAGAGATACGTTTACCACAAGCATGTGCTTAGATTATTGGGAACCCTGGATATTATAGTCAACACAATGCAACTTAAACATGTTTTCCATTTAAATTGTAAATTGTTTTAATTTATTAGAGTGTGTAGGAATTTTCCAGATGGAATCCCTGAATAAATATGATGTGACACAGAGGCTAAATTCCCTTAGTTAGCCACCAACATGGGAAAAATAAGAGAGCACACAAAACCAAATGAAGAAGTATGTTAACTTTCATAAGTCATGCAAGCATTACTTGATTTTTCTTTCACCTGAGAATGTTCATTTTTACTGCGGACATCAACTAAAACTGTTACAAACTTGCCTGGAAGAGGGCACCGATTTTAGAAGTCGATTTTACAGTGAGGGGGATGTTTAGAGAGTCAAAATTCATCCCAAAGAATTATTATTGGTGAATAATAAGAAAAATGTAAAATTGTATGGTTATCAAGTTTCCAAAACCGCCATCAGATGCATTCTCCATGCCAACAGATTATCTTCAAGCAGTGCCAGAAAAAGACTTCTGGTTCAGTTAACCACAAATTTAAACACCTGGAATTTACTACAGGCAGTATGGTGGTGTAATGGTTAGCACGTCCGCCTCACAGCAAGCAGGCCTGGATTCGATTCCCAGTTCGGGCATTTCTGTGTGGGGTTTGTGCGTTCTCCCCATACTTGTGTGGGTTTCTCAGGTTGTAGATACTCAGGTTTCCTCTCACTGTCAGATAATATGTACAAGAGGCTAATTGGCTGGTCCAAATCAACCCTAGGTGCGAGTGTGAATGGTTGTGTGAGTGATGGCCCTGTGATGGCCTGGTGAGCTGTCCAGGTTGTACCCTGCCCTCACCCAGAGTCAGCTGCGATGGGCACCAACCTCTCTGTGACCCTAATCAGGATTAAACAGCTTAGAAAATAAATGAATGAGTAAATGTACTACAGCCTTGCCTGGAGATATGCTCTATGATCTGATGAAAAATAAACCTCTCAAGGTGGGTTTGATGTGAAATGAAGGAGGGTGAATAATGAAAATCTGTAATATGGTGGAGGTTCTGTGATGCTGTGAGGCTGTTTTCTTCCAAAGACTCTGGAAAACTTGTTAGGATATATGGCATGTAGGGCTAAAATCTGTTTCTGTTTATCTCCACCAGGAAACTAAAACTGATTCATCCTTGGATCTTCCATCAGGATCAAAATCAACACAAACATACGAGTAGTTAGCTGACCACAGAACCAATCTCTTACCATGGCCATCACAGTCCCTAGATTTTAAATCCACAACAATTGTCTCCTATTAGATTGTTTAAGATTGGTTCATTGGTAAAGGGAGATTATACAAAGTTTTTCTTTAAATTTACTTTTTTAAATTGAATTTAATTAATGTTCCCCTTGTGTCTCTGTAAGATCAAGCTACTTCACTAAGAGGTTGATTATTACTTTTTCGCCCGGATCTTCCAATGATTGTTAAGGGCACTTTAGTTGTGAAATTACATTCCACAATATTTGTCATCCTCTGTAGTACGGACTCAAACTTTGCACAAGTAGCCATGTCGAAATAAAAGTACATCCCACGTTCAATCACAAAGGTTCGGATTCCATCAGACTGCACACAACATTATTGAGCTTCTCTGTACCCATTGCCAGCTAAGTTCTACATATCAGCATGTTAGTACTCATATAAACTCTCATGTATCAGGAAAAGAATGCGGAAATCTGAGAAAGTGTGAAATGATCGTAGCAGCTTGACAGCATGCTTTTGGGAGTGCGCTGAGATGTGTGGATTGATTCAGACCCAGCGACATGGCTTTCACTCGTAGACTACTGCTGAGTGCTGATTGATGGCTATTAATATGCCTTGTGAGGAACCTGAGGTGATTTATGCCTTGGAGAGTGCCATATCTCACACTGCTCTCCTTTCCAACTGAAGCATACTGACAGGCTCAAGAAGGCTGGGCACATTTGCCAAGGTGATGTGCAGTGCTCCTACATTATGTTAAATTCTCAGCCTGGGTTCATAAGAATCCCTGAACTGAAGCTGTGATCACAGATCAGTTATGACTCTGTCTGTTCAGGCATCATTCATTATGTGCCCAGTAGGTTAACTGGAGCAGAAATACTGCATCAGTTCAGATTCTGTACTCCAGTTGTAGAACTTGGAGAGGAATATGAAATCTGACATCTCAATGTCAGTCTCTACAGTAGAGAAGAGACCAAGGGAGGATATGCTGGCTGTGGTTAATATATGAACTGCTCGCCCTTGTCATCTGCTGACTCTGTGTTTATGTTGGTCATCCTCTTGGGTTTAAGATAATATGTAAATGGAAGGACACAAGAATTATTAGACAAACCAAGACCTCTTCTACTGTTCAAAAAAAAAAAAAAATTATTGTGGTTTCTGTGTAGATGCAGGTTTGGGCTTTTGTGGTAAATATGCGTTATTACAACGCATGTTAAAATTTACTTGGCTAGGTACAACTTCAGAGAAATCAAAATAGAGTGTGTCTGGTTCAAGGGTCCGATCCACAAACTATTCATATTCCTGGCCATCTAGTCACTAGCAAGTTATACTCCGTTAACTTTCATGATTTCTTTTAGGTGGCCATATGTTAAATACTATCAACAAACCAAACTGCTCAACACAAGATGCAACATATCTATACAATGATGTGCTATTTTGGTGACTTTCTATCACTCTCACAAACAATATCAACCCCCTCCCCAAATGGCAATTCCAAAGTCTGCTCTATTCTGTGTAGCAAGCAGTTTGATTTTGTTTTGTGGATGTTTGGGAGCAATATTTAGCAATATGAGTGGGTTGTCGATGTGGCATGTGGTCAGACATTGGTAAGGGAGCATAGCAGGAGCCAATGTCGGACCTATTATGAGTGAAACAGCTTTTGGAATAGGAGGTGCAATGCACTAGAAGTGACTCAGCTGTAGTTTCACTATTTTCCAGGGTTTACTTCTTATGAATTTCATGCAGTCACTACATAGCAGGAGTATTTTGTTTTATCAGTAGGTCACAGTTTGACCAATGCAATGGTGGAGTTCTTGGGGGTACATGGTGGTGAGTCAGATGGTTGAGATGTAGCAGTCCTAGGCGAATTTGTGTGTCAATATGAATAAATGTAGGTCAGGATCAGGCATATGTTTAATGTTCTAACCTGTGAATGCTAAGCTTTGAGATGGCAGATAGCCTTACACGAACCAAGTCTGCTTTTCTCTATCTCTATTCGTCCCTCTCTTCCCTTTGTACCTCACATCCTTAGGCTTGTAGTCCCAGTCTTCATCTTTATATTTATTTCCGTGTCTCATTGAGCATTCCTCTCACTATTTCTGCGCACTCTAAGAATCCATAAATCCCTGACTCATCCATCTCCTTCATTCCTCCTCATTCTCGCTCTGTTTCTCACAGTCTCACTCTACTGCTTTCTGTGTCTTCTTACTGTCTGATGGTTAGTGTGCAACCTCGAGACCCCTGCACCTATTGTGCTGTGACTGTCTCTCGATGCCTCCACCTCTTTTCATGAGTGACGCTCATGGACAGCTCCTGACACAGTGCAGAATCTTCAGTCTTCTCTCTCTCTCTCTCTCTCTCTCTCCTGCTTCTTCTCCCCACCCCTCCCTTCCCCTCTGAGGCTCACCTCAGTTGATGTCTTGAGATGGTTGTTGGTGACCAGATAGAGCACAGTGACAGAGCGCAGGCATGTGTTACAGGCTCAGGGATTCTGGGCAGCCTGCTACTGTTCTCATGTTTTTGGTGATTGAGAAAGGTCACCACTAGGGTCATCTTAACATCTACTTTGCCAAAGGGTAACTGCTGCTTTAGATTAGGGTTCTAGCCTAGGCTTTCGAACAGCTCACAAAACCTTTGTGGTGCTGATGGAAAGGTGCAGTGAAAAGAAATAGAAGGAGAGAAATATGGAGAGAATTGCATATGAAGAAGGGAAATAGTACACTTTAAATCAAGTATTTGTCCATTAGTGTGCGCACACACACACACATACACACACACACACACACACACACACACACACACACACACACACACACACACATTATGGCACATTTACACACTTGCTCCCATCATACACTCATCCGCTGGCTAAAAGGTGCACGGTTCGGATTATACACCAGACAACCAATTTGCTAAGCTTCCACCATAAATCAATAATTAGATGAATGCTATAAAGTTCATAAGAGGAAGCCCTCTCGATTAAGCACAAAATGAATGATTGGCATGAAGTGATGGAGCTGTTAGGAAGAGTGGTATTTTGGGAATGCAAAGTCTCCAGTATGTAGGAACACCATGGCTTCCCTTAGCAATCAGTTTAGTGAAGTCATTCTCCAGCTCTCACAAGTGATCTAAACAAGAAGTCTTAAACTAAGAAGAAAGGGAAGAAAATCTAAAAAAATTCTCAGAAGAAAGTGAAGGCCTGTGTGTGTGTGTGTGTGTGTGTGTGTGCGTGTGTGCGTGTGTGTAAATATAAACTAAAAATCTTGATTCACTTTCATGGTTTTGTTGCAATATCCAAGTAGTTTGCAGAACCTATTCCCTAAAGGAAAAAATTCTGTTAACACTCACATTGACAACTTCAGTTTATGGTAGCCGGTTGATCTAATGTGCATGTCTTTGGACTGTGGGAGAAAAACAGGAGGAAGCTGTTCATGAGGCTTGAACCCAGGACCCTTTGGCTGTGAGGAGAGGTGAAGGAACCACTGCACCACAGTGCCACCGTGCCCTCATGTTCTTGTGTAGTATTTACTTCAATTCAGTAAAGTCCACTGACATTTCAATGAATAATTGTTATTATTCATTGAAATGTCAGTGGACTTTACTGAATTGAATAGCCTCCTCAGCATTCCATTTCAGGGACTGTTCAGTGACATCCACTTTCAGCACATAATTGTTAAATGTTCACCATATAAATCCAGGATAATGTTGGAATGAATTATTCATTCATTTTCTAAGTCACTTAATCCTAATTAGGGTGTCAGGGAGGCTGGTGCCCATCTCAGCCGACTCTGGGTGAGAGTGGGGTACACCCTGGACAGCTCACCAACCCATCGCAGGGCCAACACTCACACAACCATTCACACTCACACCTAAGTCAGATTTTGAAACACTTATCCAATTAGTCTAATGCGCATGTTTTTGAAGTGTGGGAAGAAACTGGAGTACCCGGAGGACACTCACACAATCACGGGGACAACATTCAAACCCCCACACAGAAATGCCCAGGCTGGGAATTGAACCCATGCCTTCTTGCTGTGAGGCGGATGTGCTAACCACTACACCACCATGCTGCTCGTAATCAATTAAAAATTGTAAAAATAAATTAAAAATCTCATTTTAAACTGCATTTCGTATGTTCTTCTGTAGTATATCCTAAAACAATTATATGTCTCAGGCTGGACTTTCTGTGTCGGGCAGTATTCAATGGCATCTATGTCACCTTCAGTGAATAATTGTTATATAATGTATACATTGTGTTGATTTTAACATAAACAATAGTTATGGAGAGAATAGGAGACAAATTGGATTCATAGAAGACAACATGTGTGGCCTGAAAAGTCTTTTCAGCAAAAAGCAAAACGAAAAGGGTTGTGAGAAAAGAAATATGGCAACAAAGAAAAGGCAGAGAAAAGGGCAATGAAGAAAAAGAAGGAGAGGGAGACATGGGGAAGCTGTGATTTGGTGTAAGCTCAGAATGGTGATATATGACAGAATAAAGGGATGCAGAGAAATGGGTGGTGATGGAGACAGGCTAGTATAAAGTGAAAGGGGAGGAGAGTGATGATTGCGTGACTGAGAGGAAAGTGCATAGCTCTGTGTGTAGTGCTCTCAAGTTGGATATTAAGAGGAGCTTTACTCCTCTCTAGTTCCCCCCACCACCACCACTACCATCTTTCTCTGTATGTGTTTCCCCTTCTTTCTCCCTCGCTCTGCTCCCTTTCCATCTGCACTAATGATCCACACTCCCTGCCACACGGTCAGGCTGAGTGATGCCCACTGACGGTATCACTCAAGCGGAAACATTGCATTCGTAGCCAGGAGATGTTTCTTAGACACACACACACACACACACACACACACACATTTTCAAAATGCACATACAGTAGAGGGACCAATTCCCCAGTTTCTCAATGACAATACTGTATTTAGGGGTTGTTTCAAAGCTGTGATACGTCAACACTTTGGAAAAGGTGATTTAATAGTAAGCCAGTGCAAGTCTGCAGAGAGAAACATTTTTATACATGTAGAACTGGCTCTAACTCAATTAATGCTCTGAAGAATTTTCACATTTTTATTTGCAGCCCTTTATGCAGAAAATATGCTATAATAATGATGTACTTAGACAATAATACTTTCATGCATATACATCAAAAAATGACTCCGCTATTGGCACATATATGTTGACAACCTTAGCTATGCTAAATTTTATCATAATAAACATGCCAAATAAAAAAGGTCAACAATATCCAATTATGAATAGAAGACTAATGTTATTAACTTTACAAGTAATGCATTACCAAATATTAGAGAATTAATTCACATTGAATATAAGAGAAACTGTAATAAACAATACAATCCACTGTAAAGCTACAGTTATCTGATATCCTCTGTATTTTTTTATTTTTAGTATTTTTTTTTAAAGTTTACCTGCAGTGTGGGTCTCTTGTTCTGTTTGCTGCTAATGCTCGTCGCAATTGGATTCATTCGTTGAGTGGTGGACTTTAAAATTAAATAAAATATAATTAGTAGTATTGTTTGCTCATGGTCTTGAAAGGAGGGAGAAAGCGAGGATAACTTCACTTTACATTTACAGCATTTAGCTCTTATCCAGCACAAGTTACAGAAGTGCTTAAGTCATCAGTATCACTATCACTATTCTTATACTGGTTTGTTAGAACACAGAGTAAGTATACCGTCAGTCAAACTCAGTTGGTAGATGTTGTGGGTGCGGGGTTTTTTTTCTTAGTTTGTTGTGTGTGTGTGTGTGTGTGTGTGTGTGTGTGTGTGTGTGTGTGCA
>JAQNCB010000001.1:23460237-23477126 GCA_030068295.1 Euristhmus nudiceps
CCAGTCCAGTTGACTGAAGGAAATCACACGCTTTGGATACTATGACCTGGATGACTGAGAATCTTCACAGACATTTTCCAGTACCTTGTTGAATCTATGCCACGAAGGATTAAGGCAGTTCTGAAGGCAAAAGGGGGTCCAACCCGTACTAGCAAGTGGCCAGTGAGTGCATATATAGCTCTGACCCGACCAGTTCAGTATTATGCCTCATAATCAGTGATGAAGTGGTGGGTACATGCCGTTACACGCCGTGTACCCACTTGTTTTAGTGGCCGAGTTGCGTGTCCTGACTTAACTTGGTCTACTTTATAGTTGATCAACGCAAGTTTCCACGTCAGTGTAAATAAAAAGCGGAGATGAAGTGCTAAATAGTTTCAATTGATTCAAAAGATCCCCCTCCCGCACCCTCCCCATGCTCCGCGCACCTCGGTTGCTTTGTGACTTCTAATGGCAGTGTGTATTTACTTATTTTTTGATCACTACAGCACTGCTCATAATATTTGTTCTCATGTTGTTCTTCATCTTGCTTTATGAGGTACATTTATAACCAAGAGGTTATAATGGAATGGCCTCCACCTGCTCCCTGTCTGTGGCATGCGCAAAGATTCTTGGTTCCTGCTGCACTTCATGACAGTTGAGGAGATATGTAGAGGGTTTGAATTTAGGTTGTGAAACCCTTATTTGCAGTATGTGTGTGCGTGTGTGCGTGTGTGCGCGTTTGTGTGTATGTATGGATCCCACATCCATTGGCCTCTGTGTCCTAATCCTAATTTGGCCCAAATGCTAACTGAGAGATATGATAGAGTTAAAATTAACCATGTTCCCATGCTTCATGTGCATATTAATAATCCAGAGTTGTCCATCCTGAACACATGTCCCAGCTCTGCTTCTGCCCTTGTCTGCGCAGTTAAGACCAGATGTATCAGAGGCCTCCTACGAGTGGCTCAGTTTGCTTCTGGGAAATTGAAAGTATGTCATTCTTCACTAAGCTTGCTTTTAGATTCTCTTTATTGTGCCATCTGTCATACTGTGTCATACATAGGGCATGTTCATCATCTCAAATTGTAACACCACAAACTAGAATCGCAGATTACGATATGTCGGATATGTTCACTTTGCATAACGGTTCAAAATATCAAAATTACTGCCTGTGTAAAAGTATAGTTGAATGCCAAGTCTCGTTATTAAACTAAAAATAAGTCTTAGCCAGAGTGTTGTGCAACACCATCAGGCAAATCAACAATGAAATAAAATTAAAATAAATAAAAGTCAAAACCACTGACTGGACAAAACAGAGGACTCATTATTGATGCAGACCCTATATCTCTTGGGAAAATGAATAGATTTTTAAATTGAAGTAAAAAATGTCTGCAAAAAGTGTCCTTATAAAAGGGTAAGTTCCTCCATAATCTCAGAGGTTTTACAGGAAAGGCCTGGTTCCTTGAAAAAGTTAAATGTGGCTTTTGAAGCTCTGGATATAGAATTAAAAACGGAGGAGGTCAGACATATAGGTTGCTTCCAAACTGTGAAGAGATTTAAAATCTAATACAATCCCAAATCTGGACAGTATCGAAAAAAGTGAAGAAAAAAAAGAAAGAAAGCAGTGATTTACTGGCTCGTTTAATTTTGCTGCAGACAGTATAAACCCCAGACATTTTGTGTTTTGTCTGGTCTCAATTATGATTTGGTGTAAAAGCAGTATAGTAGTATTGTAATCATTGAGGAGGAAGACCAAGCCATGGAGAATGAAATGTTTCTCGAAGAAAGATAAGTAGAGTTTGTATCAAAGGAGAAGTAGATGCTGGATCAAAGGCAAAAAGGACAATCCAAACTGTTACTAGAGACAATTCCAAAAGTCAGGGTTTGTCATGGTATAGTGATGTGACAAAGATAACTAATATTAGCAGCATTAGTGCAGAAAGGTACATTGAGATTTTGGAGCAATACATTTTCTAGGGATGCCCATTCATATTTCAAAACAAGGCAAAACCACATTCTGGACATATTGCAAAGGCATGGTAGTGAAAGCAGAGGATGAGCGTGCTACACTGGAATGCCAAAAACAAAATAAAACCTGAAACAAAGGTAAAGGTGAAAGGCATTTTTAGGAATTAAAATTGAAATCAGTCCTTATTATTTTTTTTTTTTTTTGGGTGGGGGGGATCCTACAATAATTTTCATGAGGTAAAACATCAAATAATGGGCTGATGTTTTATTTCGAGTGTAATACAGGTCAAACAAATAACTGTTTTCAGTTTTAATTTCAATATTGAACATCACATTTTCACATTTGTGGTAATTACATGTTGCAATATTAACCCATTTACTTAATACTGAAGGATTGCAAAACATTGATTTTCTCAAGTTAAATGCACATAAATCCATCTTTCTTGAATCTCTAAAGCCAGTTAGATTTACATATGCACAGCAGATATACTAGTCTAATTCAGACTAATAGTTCAAGACATTGTATTAATGACATTGAAGATTGGATTAGAAATCCCTGGTATTATTAATGGAAATCCTACAGAATCCTAGGACTGGATAATATGTAAGGGCAGTGATGCACATTAGTGACCCTCTTTGTCATTCTTAAACCATACCATAACTGAATATTGCAAGATGAATTATTTAGAACTTCTAATTAGAAGTCAAGACCATCATTATTTTCATATTCAGGCTTTGAAAAAAAAACAGCACAAATATTTGATTGAGGCAGTGGAAGGAGTGTTGGGGGTAAAGGTTTACTGTACATACAAAACTGGCTGGACTAAAGACGGTCTTTATTAAGGTTTCAGGAGACCGTTAAAGGTCGGCGCATGCCCCAACATCCATATCCCAACCTCTGAAAGCACCACCCATGTCTCCTTTACCTCTCCATCAGGCACTCCTGTGGGACCATTAGCCATTCACGTTCCCTCTCATTAGAGCAAGAGTTTTACTTAAGCCATTGGACTCAGCAGTCTGCGGCCGCAGCATGCATTAATATTTCAGTAGCTCCTGTTGAGGAGCTGAGAGCCAATTGCCCCTTTTGGATTATAGAGCATCTACTCACTCACCCTTTTTCTCTCTCTTATTCTCTCACTATTGTCCCTTTCCCATCTTCCACTGCTGCCCTCTATATCATACAGGCCCCTTTTTACTGGTCCCACACTCTTTTGCCCCTCTTCCTTTTTCTCATTTTCTGCCTCATTCCACTTTCACCAAAAGACTATAACACAAAGCACCTTAATTGGGTTTTATTTGTATTAGAAATGCATAAAGGGGTATCTCTTCATTTCCCCACTTTTGTTTTTAAAAGCTTGGAGAGTAATTACCCTTTTTTCTTCCTCCTCTCTATCTCTCCACTTTTATGCACATATCTTTCTCGGAGTCTCCACTAACTCTGAAAGCTGGTTAAAATCTGAAATTTGATCTAATCACTGTGATTTTACAGCCAAGTATTTCATCACCATCACAAGCTGATTATTCAATACTCCTTTTTTTATTTTTTTATTTTAAGAATATAGTAATTATCAACTAAACCAAAATGGCAGAATGACCAAATACATTCAGTGACACTAGTAGGGTCAACTGATCATTACACACTATTACACATTAGTTTGAAAGGGAAAAAAGTTGGAACTTTGCTACTATATTTTTGACATAGAGTAATTTTATCTGATAGAGTACAATCATTAAAAAAACTTTCTTCAGTAATCAATTTAAGAATGAATCAGTTTTTTTTCTTCAGTTCACTGACTTCCATGTACACCGCACATTAAAAATGTAACCAGCAACTTGTTAGCAGTGGGGTAACTCCTAACATGTGACCGATGTGCCAGAACATTTAACATGCACTACATATTTTATGAATAAAGGTCAGTTATTACACAAGACGCTCTACTGCCTCCCCATGAATGCAAAAAGGAGTGTGCTCTGTCATCCTGGTCCTCCTGTAGTCCACTATGACCTCTTCGGTCTTGTTGGTGTTCAGAATGAGGTTATTAGTTGAACACCAGTTTATCAGGTGCTGGATCTTCTCTCTGTAATGAGTCTCATCATTGTCTGATATGAGGCCTATCACTGTGATGCCGTCGGCAAACTTCACAAAAGTGTTTGCAGAGTGAATAGCAGCGCAGTCGTGAGTAAAGAGGTTGAAGAGGGCCGGGTTGATCACACAGCCCTGTGGTGTTCCAGTGTTCAGGCTCAGGGTGGATGATGTAGATTTCCCTACCCTCACCACCTGAGGTCGGTTGGTGAGAAAGTCCTTAATCCAGTAACACAAAGTAGTTGACAGTCCCTGGTTGTAGAACTTCAGTAGCAGCTTCTCCAGGAGAACAGTGTTGAAAGCTGAGCTGAAGTCCACAAATAGCATCCTGACATAAGCGTTCGTGTGCTCCAGGTGAATCATTGCTGCGTGGAGTGCTACCAAGACAGCATCCTCAATAGAGCGGTCCTCCCTGTAGGTGAACCGAAGTCTGTCCAGCCCCGCGGGGATAGCGTCCTTGATGTGGTTATGGGGAATCCAATCAAAGCACTTTATGATTACTGGGTTCAAGGCAAAGGTTGATAGTCATTGAGACAGGTGATGGCTGATTTTTTTTGGGCACAGGCACAATGATCAAAGACTTGAGGTAGATAGTGACCGTAGTGAGCTGCAGGGAAAGATTGAAAATGTCCAGGAAATGTCATGCCAGGTCGTCTTTGGATCATTTCAGGGTCCAGCCCGACACCTTATCTAGTCCTGCAGCCCTGTTGAGATTGATGTTCCTCAGGGCAGAACACACTTGGTGCCACTGAAGGACGAGGGGCTACTGCTGCTTCTTTGGTGGAGGAAGATGTACAGTCTTCATGCTGCTCGATGATTTGAAGCGTGCAAAGAAGCACAGGGTGTCAGGCAGAGTGGGGTCACGGCTGACCTGCTGGACGCTGTGCTTATTGTCCATGATGTTCCTTATACCTTTCCACATGTTATGCGGGTTGTTGTTGGTAAAGTATTCCTCAATAGGCTTTTTGTACCGGAGTTTTGCCAGTTGGATGCCCTTTTTCAGTTCTTTCTGGGCTCTGCTGTAAGCCAGCTTGTCACCTGCTGTGAAGGCTGCATTTCGGGCTTTAAGCAGGGGCCATACCGTGCCGTCCGTCCATGGCTTCTGGTTGGGAAAAGCCGTGATGGGCTTTGTGGGCAGGTCAGCGTCAGTGCAGAAATGAATGTAGGACAGGACAACTGATGTGTATTCCTCTAGATCAGCGCCTGTTTGAACACATCCCAGTCTGTGTGCTCAAAGCAGTCTTGTAGTGCTGATGAAGCTTCCTCAGTCCAGATCTACAAAATCCTGGTGGTGGGTTTAGTCCTGCAGATTAGAGGTTTATATGATGGGATGAGCTTCATTGTGATATGATTTGACGTGCCCAAGTGAGGAGTTACAAAAGCTTTGTATGCTCCTGGGATGTTGCAATAAATCTGGTCCAGTGTGTTATTGTTTCTGGTCAGAAAGTCAATACATCTGTGGAATATGGATAACAGTGATTCCAGTTCTACATGGTTAAAATCCCCAGCCACAATAACAGCTGCATGTGGGTAAGCATTCATCTGAGTGCTCATCAGATACTAAAGCTCCTCAAGTTCTAGCGTAGCATTAGCTTTGAGTGGTAGGCAAACTGCTATGATTATAATAGAGCTGAGTTCTCTAACTAATTTGAACTGCTGTCATGGCTGGGACTCTAACGCAGGATCCTCTTGCTGTGCCCCCATGGCACCCATGTGTCTGTACTAGATTTCACAACTGTTCTCTGATGTCCATTTATGAGTTGAAACATCCATTTAAAATAATGTTTTTGTGCCTGTGGTTATTTTAGCACTCAGTATTTTGCATCTAGGAGACCACACAGTGGCATTAGAAAATTCATCTCGCAGCAAGAAGGTCCTGGTGTTGAATAACAAGCTCAGCTAAAAAAAAACATTTCTATGTGGACTTTGCATGTTCTCCCCATGATTGCGTGGGATTCCGCTGGTCATTCATGTTTTTTCCCACAGTCCACGCACATTAGCCCCGAATTGCCCATAGGACGGAGTGTAAGTGGTTGTATGTGCATTGATCCCGCAATGGACTGGTGAGCTAATCAAGGTGTACCTTGCCTTTGCCCACAGTTGGTTACAATATGCTCCAGTCTTCTTGGGACCCTAGAAGGATGAAGTGGTTCAGCAAATGAATGAATAGATGGATGATTTTATCTGTAGTATCTATAAAAAAAGAAGAAATTCATATAAGGCTAATGTTTTAGCCATTTCATTTTTTAAATATTCCTCTGTCATGGATCAATGAAAGAATGTTGTTTTTAGAGGAAAATGAAGATCTGCTTTGAATACTGCTCAGAGACAAGATCACCGCACACCGTTTCTTGGATGTGTGTGGATAAGAAATAGAGAGTATTCAGTTTATTACAGTGTCTGAAATCGAAGCCTATAATGGATGTGGTTGCGATAATTCTTTGATTATCAGTTGGTAATTATTTATTTGTTTGTTTGTTTGTTTGTTTATTGGATCATTCTCCTATTTGGGGCTTGCAAATATATTGGTTTATCATATATCTAATATAAGTTAATAAGTTTACCATATATCTTCAAGTTTTGCTTGTTAGCTCAATTATTAACATGATCACGATTGATAATATATACTGTATGCTATTATAAAGAGCAAATTCATCATGTAGTTGGAGATTCTCTCTCTCTCTCTCTCTCTCTCTCTCTCTCTCTCGCTCACTCGCTCGCTCACTCTCTCTCACTAGAGTAAACTCCCCTGGTCTGTCTCCCTTCCCCCAAATTCCCCCATGTCACTCCCTTGGGGAGGGATAGTTGGCTGGGAGAAAACTGGCTGCTATGGCAACAAGAGCCCTCCCTTTCCCATGGGTCTCCTTAGCAACTGGTCGCTTGGTACTTCTGTTTTAAGAGTGCCCTGTGTGCCAGGTTTTTGTGTATGCATGTATATGTTGATTGTACTGACTGCTCACCACTGGATGATTGGTCATCAGCTGCATGTGTGAACATGCCTGTACCCTGCTCTGTAAGCTCCTTGTCTTGTTTTATTTCTAAGTAGGGGATTTGGAAAGGATTCAAGGCTGCCTGGCCAAATCATCACCACAAGTTGCATATTCATAAGGTTTTGAGTTTATCTTGATGTTCAAGTCGTTGACGATAGATTGAAGGTTCATGAGTATGTGTAAGTGTTCAAAGTGTAGGGGGTCCAGGCATCTGATTGCAACACTGTATTCCCAAGCTCCGAAACTGAAACAATTAAATCAGTGATTGTATAAATTTTGCATGCTGAACACCTGTCTTGCAAATGAGTTTCTTGCTCTTGTGAAATTAAATTAAACCCAGAGAATGATCTGTATTAAAGTCTGATCAGAGGTGTATACTGACCTTTTAGAATGTGGGAAATGAAATTCTTATGACTATGAATGAGATTATGATGAGAGAGAAGAAAAGGGGCTGCCTGCATTTGTCCTTTTGTTACTTGTCGATTTTTATTTTTTGTACGGTAGATGAAGGTTGCAATATAATCAAATCCTTGCGCACTGCCTGTGGGCCATTAAATAAATATACCAACCTTACACATATACATATACACAGGGCTGTGCACTAATACTTACTTATAGCTTTTCCTTGTAAAATCCGACCATTAAAACCTGTTCAAAAATGTGCACGACTTAACAAGGTATATGGCAAGCATTGTGGAAAATGTGAGTCGAGTTCACAAAGAAGGTGAGTGGGCGTGTGTATGTGTGTGTGCACATGGTTGGAGCAATCAAGATCTCCCACAGGTGTACCACTCCTGCACCTGTTGTGTGAATACTCCCTGGGGGGTGGAGGGAAGGTCTGGTGTGATCTGGCAAACCAGTGTTGGAAAAGCTGCCCTCATGCTGTGCTCGTGACGCACTCCCAGCTGCTTGTTACTGGTCTGGAAGACTCGAGGATCCCAGGTTGCACCTTGGCCTGCTCTGCAGATAAATCATGGCTACTCATGTGCTGGGTGGGGGATTTTCCGATCCCCTGTCCAGCCCTCAGATGCTCGGCTAAGCTGGCACTACTATTTTTATCCACTCAACCCACGCCAGCCTGTATCCACACCCAGCCACCCACCATCCACCCAGCCTGCAGGAAACACAGCCTGAGCTCTTCAATTATCATGCAGCCAGGCAGGAATCACCCACCAACCCCATTACCTTCACAGCAGACTGGCCGTGAGATTCTGGACGCAGAGCTGGCAGACCTGTGTGTCTCCTCTTTCGCTTCTGCCTTTATACACACTATATTTCAATATGCTATTGGTATTGTACTTTTTCGAGATGATGTGGTTGTTTGTATAGATATTTGAGAGACAATTCCTTTCATGATCTCCTATCCACATATTCGTATAAAATTAATATTATATTGATTATGGCACATTAAGAAAACAGATCTCTTGTTAATTAAGATAATCCTAAAATAATCCTTTATTCGTCCCACAAATGGGGAAATTTGCAAAAAAAATTTGCAAATTAGAACGTAATATTTTGTTTATGTATTGTGATTGTGTGGCACAGTGGCATAGTGGTTAGCACGTCCACCTCACAACAAGAAGGTCTGGGTTCTATTCCCAGCCTGGACGTTTCCGTGTGGACTTTGCATGTTCTCCCCGTGCTTGCGTGGGTTTCCTCCGGGTACGGTACTCTTGTTTCCTCCCACTGGCCAAAAACATGCACAGTAGGCTAATTGGCTGCTCCAAATCTCCCTTAGGTGTGCATGTGAATGGTTGTGTGAGTGTTGGCCCTGCGATGGCCTGGCGAGCCGTCCAGGGTGTACCCTGCCCTCGCCCAGAGTCGGCTGAGATGGGCGGCAGCCTCCCCGCAAACCCTAATTAGGATTAAGCGGTTCAGAGAATGAATGAATGAATGTATTGTGATATAGGTTGAACGGGACTTTTTTCCCCTTCTTTTCATACCATGCTAACTGCATGAACTGAAGTCTGGATGTCTGTGCTCCTTGTCAGATTTCCCCTCCCTGTGAGAAACGTGTGAACACATTTACCCCCCAGTTTCCATTAATCTGTGTGCCTCGGCATTCTTTATTTTCCTTCAAAGGGACAAGCCCAGCCGTGACATCAATCACAGGACGTGAATATTTATCCACTGCTAATTTCCATCAATAGCCTAGAGACGGGCTTTGCTGACAAAACTCATTCCTGTGCTGAACAAAACCTCTTGCATCAAGTTGCCCCCCACCACCCCTCCACCCTCATCATTGTGGTTCAAATAAAACATTTCACAGTAAATGCGGTTAATACTACCCTTACCCCAACACACACACACACACACACACACACACACACACACACACACACACACTTGGTGCTTATCAAACTAATGGGGTGTATAGAGAGACAGTATGTAATAGCTGCTGACATATGAAATGGCTTAATAATGACTGGTTGGAGATTCCTGGTCCTTGTCTGGCAGATGCTGCTCTGTGTGTTATGGTATAGCATCTTTCTTTTGTGTGGTAATGTTATCTGAACTGGGTGAATGGTTTCTTTCCTTTGTTATTTACTCCTGCCTCAATTTCATCAGGCTGTTCTTTTAGTTGTGATTATACACCCAGCAAGTTGGCCCTAAATAGTTTGACCTGTTTCATGGGCCCACTTGAGTTAACAGTGGGAGGTAGAAGATTGAAGCGGGAGCGCGCATTATTTGTGGAAGGGAACTCTATTGTGTTACTTAGATGGTTCTCACAGTGGGCCTCAATCTGTACCCTCACATTCCCACCCTGTCCCCCACACAGCTGCCCTGTATGCCACTCTGAAGGGGCCAAGTGCCCGACGAGAAGCAATGGCATAGGGGCAGATGGCAAACAGCCAACCTTGTGAACTGGCCTTTGTTACAGATCTCACACAATGCTTCGTGCTGTCTGTTAGAGTAAATGTGATCATCACTAGAGGCTTCATTTTGGCTTTGAGTGAATACAAGCAAGAGAAGTGGTGACTGGATTTCTTTTCACAAACCACAATTATTATTTTTATAGAATGGATTTTACTGTTTTGCATAGTTTAATTTTTTTTCTATTTCCTACCCAGGCAGCTAATAATGAAGCCCCTGATTATGTCGATACTGTGTGTTAGTGGAACCTTTAAATAGAACAAGCCAGTGGGCCTCCATCAGGACAGCCATTGAAAACTCTTTCCATCTTGTTGTCATGGTGTTTCCTTTTGCTTATTTGATGTTGACCCTGAGCTCTCAAAAACTGAATTTCTTTGTCAGATAAGTTGAATCCATTCTCAGTCTTGATGTTCCCATTCTAAATATTAGATGAAACTGTTTGGGAGTGTGGCATTGAGCAGGAATCGATTTGAATAGAGGTGCATAATGGGTGAAAAGGACAAGAGGAAGACGGGGAGAGATTAATTCTCTGTTCTGATAATGGGTACAAAGCAAAGCTTCTCGAAACAGGAAGTCTGGACCTTTGGCTCTAAACATATGCATGCTCTTGGAAAAGCCCATTTACTGCGAAGGCCACCTGTGCTTTGAGAAAAAAGTGCAAACTTGTCTGGCTAGAAGGTTAGTAGGTCTTAAGCTCTTAATCTTGGTACAAAGAAGACTTGAGTAAGGAGGTGTGGAGGTAGAATCTGCATCACTAATAGAACTATCAGGATTTGTAGTCTCTAATGAGAGCCGAGTTCAAACACTTTCAGAAAGCGGAGACCAGGATGTTGGACTTTTTTTTCAATTGAGCAAGAACTGGCCTCAAGTGTCTTTGTTTTCTGATTGTGTTGTCAGGCATTGGTGTGTGTGTATGTGTGCATTCGGTTAATTAGCAGAGTCTGAAAGTGTTTTATTAGCGGGAAAAGAGATGATGGCTCTGATTTTATTATCCTTGACATAGGTTCTGAGCTCTCAAAGCAAACCTCTTTGCTGTTACTTAGCTTACACCTGCTCTCGAAAGCTACAAATGGAGAAACTGGGCCTTTGTACAATGGCCAGATGATGTCTGATTTAATTTATACTGTACACATTAAATTCAAGGGAAAAATGCAATGTGATAAACAATTTGATAGCATTCAATGATGTAATTATTTCATTCAAGTAATGTATTAAATGCCAACTAAATTTTTTACCATCCCATTCAGTATATGTATGTATATATGTACGGTATGTATGCATAAAATCAGTATGGCATGCACCATCTTCATTCTAACAGTGGGATCCACCTATTTGGGAGTGCCCATGACTCAACTAGGATTAGACTATGATTGTCTGGGATTATATGGAATGGAGCAGGGATTAGTGCTGACTGCCAATTTCAGGGTGTGAGAGGCCTGGGGTGCCCAAATGGCCCCTGATTCATCTTCTGATGAAGGTCAATTCATACATGCACACAGAATGGAGCTAGCAAAATGAATATGAACATTTTATAGCAAGACTGACAGATAGGCTTCACAGTTAGTACACGGAACAAATTGTGTACAATTATCAATTATGAGAAACAAAATAATAATAATAATAATAATAATAATAATAATAATAATAATAATAATCATCATCATCATCATCATCATCATTATCATCATCATAATCATCCTCATATACTGATATTGAAAGAGAAGATACAGTCTTTCATTCATTTTCTGAACCGCTTAATCCTAATTAGGGTTGCGGTGAGGCTGGCGCCCATCTCAGAAGATAGAGCAAACAATTTTTTTTTTAATTATGATTTATGATTAATGTGATTATTATTGTGCAGACTCTTGGACCTTAATCTGTCATGACATGATAATGAAACATTTTGTCTTTTTTGTTGCTGATATTATGAGTATACCCAGTAAGTCCTACCACAGGCCTGTTGACTTGATGAAAGACTGTAGGGAGCTCAGCTGAAGCTTCAAAAAGCAACTCTTTCCTCCTCCCTCCTGATAAGCAAAACCCCACAACAGTTTCATGCTTTATTTTGTGTTCACGTTTATCCTGTTGCCATGGTTACCCTCCTCAGATGGAGGTGCTACCTTGAGGAGCCATTCTTCGATCACCTGACAGGAGATACTGATTTTATTTATTTTGTCTTTAATTTAACCACATTCTGCTCATACATGCATACTGTACTGTTATATCCAGTGCATTGCCATACATATATTATCAAATTTGTCTTTTTAGCTATGCATGCTTAAAAAAAAACAAAAAAAAAAAAAACATATATGTATGCAGATGGGTTGTAATGATGGGTTAAAAGTATTATTATTTTGAGCAAAAATAAAAATCCAGTGGAAAATGCTTCACTAGTTAAATGTTGTTCACTTTTCTGTTCCTTGTGGTTTATGTCAGATTGTGAAAATAAATAAATAAATATAACACTTGCAATGTATCTTTGACAAGACAGACCGAGACATTTTCCCAGGTTACTTCATTTGAAAAGTAATGTGTCTGGCCTACTATGTAGAAAATGGAAATGTGATAGATTTTTGTAATTATTTTATCATTTAAATCATTCTATTAATCTCTTCTCTCATTGCATGCATATAATTAGCTGTTACTAAATGAATTGCATGAATTTTGTGAGACAGCACTGGTTTACTTGTGCAACCTATAGCTACCAATTTGAGGTTTAACCAAAGTACAAGACTGAAGACAGTAGACTTGAGCTCTGAGACAAGTGGAGTGGGGTTGAGATGCAGAAAACAGAAAGAAAAAAATTGGAAGGCTAATTTGTCGATCTTTATACGGATCGCTGCAGCCTCTGCTGTAAAGTGGAGTTTGTAACGCTCTGTCGTGGTGAAGAGGAAACTGAGCCGGAAGGCAAAGCTCTCAATTTACCAGTCAATCTACATTCCAACCCTCAACTATGGACACAAGCTTTGGGTAATGACCGAAAGAACAAGATCGTGGATATAAGCGGCTGAAATGAGCTTTCTTCACAGAGTGGTGGCGCTCTCCCTTAGAGATGGGGTGAGAAACTCAGCCATCTGGGTGGAGCTTGGAGTAGAACCGCTGCTCCTTTGCATTGAGAAGGGCCAGTTGAGGTGGCTCCGCATCTGGTTAGAATGCTTCCCAAATGCCTACCTGGTATGGTGTTTCGGGCATGTACAACCGGGAAGAGTCCCCGGGGTTAACCTAGAACACACTGGAGAGATTATGTCTCGCGGCTGCTCTGGGAACGCCTTCGTGTCCCCTGGGAAGAGCTGGAGGAAGTGGCTGGGGAGAGGGACATCTTGGACCACCCTGCTTAGTCTGCTACCCCCGCGACCCGACACCGCATTAAGTGGAAGAAGAAGATTATGATGATGATGTCTATTTTTATTATTTGCATTGACTACTGGCTAAACTGATAATTTTTTTTGTCTAAGACTAGGAGAGGAGCCTGAGGCCAGACTGGCAGAGGAGACAATGGGTCAAACTGGCAGAGGTCTCAAACACAACTCAAGCCAGGAAAAGTAAACCATGGATTAGCTGACATTCACACCAATTTGAAAGAGGAATCCCCTAGACACAGAGAAAGCATAGTCAATAAATTAAATATATGTCAGCTGGTCATCAATAGTTACACTACCAACAAACTTAGTAATAAAGCCTTTGCATGATGACTGCTCCTATGAAACTACATGTGTTAATAATGAGTGAATCATGATATTATGTTTAATATGTTAATAGTTTGTCCTTTCTTTTGCTTGTCTTTTTTACACACAGAACTCTATACGCCACAATCTTTCACTTCATACTCGCTTCATCCGGGTGCAGAATGAAGGCACAGGAAAGAGCTCTTGGTGGATGCTTAACCCCGAAGGGAGTAAGTCTGGAAAAGCTCCGCGGCGACGAGCAGTCTCAATGGACAACAGCGCTAAATACCTGAAGTGCAAAGGCCGTGTAAACCGCAAGAAGGTGGTAGGCAGAGCAGTGATGAGTACAGTGGGGCAGGGATTTCATGGCTCCCCGGAGCAGACTAGTCCAACAGAGAAGCCTGTCACAGGAACATCAGGTATTGGTGAGGAGTTTGAGGCATGGACTGATCTCCACTCTCGGACTAGCTCTGCAGCCTCCACATTGAGTCTCTCACCTATAATGGCTGAGGAGGAGTTAGAAAACCCAGAGGATGGTAGGTTGTCCTGCTCCACTTCCCCACATATCTACCCTAGTCCCTCCAGCACTCGCTCGCCTGTGGCACATTGTCCACCTGTGGAACTGCCACGGCTAGCAGATCTCACAAGAGCCATTACCTTGCAGGAAGGTTACCATCACCAGCAGCCCCCATGCCACAAGCACTCTGCATACCACTACAGTAGTGGGTCAAAAGTTCAGAGCTCTTACAGTAGCCAAGCCTATGGACAATCAGGCATGGGTATGCTGTGCCACCAAACACCATTGCAGACCATCCAGGAAAATAAGGCCTCCAGCTTTTCTGGCAGCACTCAGACTTACTCAAGCTCAACCACCCTGCAGAGTCTACTTACTGGAGGGTCACAGTATTGTGCTAAGGACATGATGCTTGGCCAGGAACATGAGCCCATGATGGTTCCCACCAGCAATAGGGTGGGCAGCTGTCATAGCCATAATTCTGGACACACTCACAATAGCACACACGATCACAACTCTGCTCACAGCCATAACAACAGCCACAGTCTCAACCAATCACATAGCCATGGCTCTGGTTCAAGCATAGCCAACAACTCCACACATAGCCACAGCTTAAGTCACAGCATGAGTCATAATCTGGGCCAGAACCACCAGCCTCAAAGCCATGCAGGTCATGTTCAACCCATCACTGGTCACATGCATTCATACAGCCATAAAGCTCCATACCTTTATAGTCCTCCAGCCCATGCACACCTTCCGGGCTCAACCACATTGCCCCCAAACCCTGCTGGTATGCAGGGCATCTCTCAGGACTCCTGCCATCTAGCCACTGCACCACACCCTCATCCTCGTTACAGTGCCACATATCCAGGCCCACACCAGCAGGCGATGTCTGATGGACCATACCATCAAGCTCAGGGAATGGGAGGAGGAGGCAGTGTTTATCAAGGGTACCAACACTCCCATCACAGCTACCTTCATGAGCGACTACCAGCAGACCTTGATCTGGACATTTTCCATGGCAGCCTGGACTGTGATGTTGAGTCTGTTCTCCTCCATGACATGATGGACTCAACAGAGGAGATGGACTTTAATTTTGACTGCTCTCTAGCACAGGGGATGGGTGTTGGAATAGGTATGGGCATGAGCATGGGACTAACAGGCGCACAACAGAGTCACAGTAATCAGAGCTGGGTGCCTGGCTAAGATGCCATGCCTTCTTATGGACATGATAAGAGATCAAACTACCTTTAGGCCTGCTTAGAGCAGGGCGCACCGCTTCCTTTTCAGGAAGATGCACTGTGCGTGACAAAAATCAAAATGAAAAACCATAGTTTCCATTTCGAAGTTCCGTCTTACTCTGCCTGCTCATCTCACTATGTTTTTTGTTTCTCAAAAGGCCCTTTGTTAAGCTCGTTCTGCTTAATGTTAACCCTTTGCTCTTGCCGAATGGACCGTGATGACAATCTCAACTGTTTTACCTAATATTGCCTTCTCCCGTCAAAATTAAATGCTTGAGCACTTTATCTGCGTAAAACAAATCCATTTCTTATTCTCACAATGGTGACTTGGACCATGTATGGCAGAAGCTGTAGCTAGCATATTTCATACACTCATCAGGCCAGTTTGCAGAAAATTGAAGCATAATTATTTAATTGTTAAGTTTGTTCAAAGAGAAGTTATTTGACTTGCATAATAAACTGGCCTAGTGGTTAAGGCAATGGGTTATTGATCCGAAGTTTGGTGGTTAAACCCCCACTCGCAGCACTGTTGGGCCCTTGAGCAAGGCCCTTAACCCTCAATTGCTCAGTTGTATAAAAATGCTAATTGTAAGTCGCTCTGGATAAGAGAGTCTGCCAAATGCTGTAAATGTAACTAATTGAAAGGTCCTAAATTTTCAACTCGGTGGAAATTCTGATAGCTAAATTTCTGAATGACCTAAGGAACATGGACATTTTGGAATAAAAACCAGCAGGCAGGGATGCCTGTTGTCTTCCCCTATCTATCCCTATCTCTATATAATTCTCTCAGTGAGAGATTATGTTAGAACTCACTCACCTTTTTTTTTTCTCTCACAGATAGGTTCAGCTCCCCTGCCAGCCCAGACTGGCCCATCATCCTTCATTGGCCCATTAACGGCTTGATTGAAATTCGGCGTCTTGTTTTTAATCTCCAAAGTGATGCTGCAGTGATGCATCATTATTGCAGATTGAATACTCCCCCCCTCCCATCACTAGGCCTCTCCCCTCTTTCACATATGTTGAGTGATGGGCATGATTAACACAGCCATACAGCACATAGCGAGTCAGTAGAACTGTCTGTTTTTCCAAAATAGGACACATATTCACTTAGAAAATTGTCTTTTATTAAAAAAAGAGCAAGGCAGTAGTTTCTTATGACTTTCCTTTATAAAGTTGTTAGAATCCCATAATAGCAGTTTGGTCTCTCTTGTACGTGGAGAAAATGGGAAATATTGTGTTGTAACTCCATGTGTTGTTTAATTTTAAGGTGCTATGAGGTAGACATTCATTTAAATTTTTTTTAGCATTACTTTGAATTCATGTGTCAGAAATCGGAGATGAAATGACAAAAAAAGAAATAAAAAAATAAATCAGGTAAACCTCAAAATAGTCTAGGATTTTGCCTTATTTTACCTTTTATCCTTTTATGGGGGTGGGGGTGATATTGGAAAGAGCTTGCAGTGATTTGTGGCAGTGGCTATGTCACTGAAGAACCACTTGTCCTATAATGACTCCTCCCTCTCTCTCTCTCTCTCTCTCTCTCTCTATCTCTCACTCTCTCTCTCTCTCTCTCTC
>JAQNCB010000001.1:23573894-23585284 GCA_030068295.1 Euristhmus nudiceps
TTATTGGTACATGGTTCGGATTTTATCTTCAGCTCCCCTGACATCACCGCGCTGGAAGGGAATTGCGCAATCTCGTCACGCAAATGCGTGTGCGTGAACTCATCGCTTTCAGCCTCCCGGTTCGTGGCATGACTTGGCACGACTCGAGTCGTGACAAGTCGTGATAAAAATCATGCAAGTGTCAGGGCACCTTCAGATAGTTTACTCAGTGTCCAGCTCCTCTCTCTCTGGAACACACACACAGGACTCGCATAAACAGGCTTATTTAGCTGGATAAAATACAAACCATGTAGCGCAAACTTCACTAGTTGAACATGAAGTCCAGTTGGTTATCCTATAACTGCAATGGTAATTGTAGTCCGACATCATTTTAGAAAAAGAGTTGATATCACCAGCACTGAAACGTCATCACAGTTTCGTTATTGGAGCAGGTGCCAGGGGCTTCCAGCATGACCCTTGGGTTGATATTGGTTGAGACTGTTGGTTTCAATAGTAGGTATGTCCTAACTACTTTTAGCTTATAGTAATCACACAATAAATATTATTGACTACTCCTTCCTTTCACTACTCATAGCGCTGGTAGTTGCTAAGTTAATGAAGTGTGTGACTTCCCGATGATTATCAGAATGGTCTGTCAGCTGACGTTGACCTGCCACATTTTAATTTTGCTACGGCATGGAGGATTAGTATCTAAAAGCATTTTAACACTTTACCGCTGAGCTCACTGTGTAGGCTAATGCATTTAATTGCCAAGGTGGGGTGGTGAATGGTGATTTCAGACACAGCTAATGCATATGGCTACAATTGACTTGACTTTTTATTTGCTAACTCAAATTTAGTTGGACACGATTGTGCTGTCTTTATTTTACCTCTCGAGTGGTTCAAACAATGAATATTCTAGCTTGTCCGATGCTCAAGCAGTACTTATTTTTTTCCAGGATTTTTGAGACCCTGGTTCTTTACTGCAAGCTTAAACAAATCAATAAATTGTTTTCATTAAGCAAATCAAAATGAAAACACACAATAGGTCTATAGCAGGGGTCAGGAACCTATGGCTCGCGATCCAGATGTGGCTCTTTTGATGACTGCATCTGGCTCTCAGCCAAACCTCACCACATACCAACCAGACTGTAGAGCCATCAGCAAAACCATGCAGCACCAGAAGGTGCATTGATAGTAAAAAGTACTTTAATGTTGAAAAAATTTGTTATAACAATGTTATTAAAAATAAAATCAGAGTCTTCCTTTTCCATTTAGTTTTAGTCAGTATTAAAAAGAATATATGGCTCTCATGGGATTATATTTTAAAATATGTGGGTTTAATGGCTCTCTCAGTCAAAAAGGTTCCCGACCCCTGGTCTATAGAGTGTGAAATCATATTTGTCAGGCTTTGAAGAAAAAGCTGTTTCAGAGTACCATCGTATGATGTTTTTATATTCCAATAAATTATAACTTTTAGCAAGATAAACAACATTTGCAACAAAGGACAGCCTTAAATATTTGACTCGCAAAGGCTTGATTTTAAATTATTTCAAGTAAACTGGTTGTTTAATATTCAAGTTGAAACCATGTGTGTAATTTACAGTTCCAACCTCACTTGCTGTAAGTTGTACCAGCGCTACACTAGGAGGAAGACAAAAGGCTCCATTATGAGCACATGACCCGACTTTTCGTTACTCAGAATTTTGTTAGAGCAGGTTCAACAAAAAAAGTGTTTGTTGTTAGCTTCTTTAGGTTTGTCCTGTAAATATGAAGATAATTTACTTAATGAAGTTAAGCAGTGATCGTTGCGGATACCAGTTTAGCACGATAAAACTGCAGGTCATCACACGCTCGTCTCAGAGCACAGTTTTGACAATATGATTGGGTATAATTCTTCACCTGTATAATACATTTATTATTAATCATGAGTTATATATCGTCTGGTTCTTCTAGTGTTGTTTCTGGCTTGGATTTCAATTTGGACCTGATTTTTCTTTGGAAACAGTGTCTGTAACAACTGAAATGCATTAAATCAGGGGTGCTCAATCCTGTTCCTGGAGAGCTACCTTTCTGAATATGTTCGCTCCAACCCTAATCATGCCCACCTGACCACCAATGCCCGAGCCACATCAACTGGCTCCCCTCAACACAGAGGAGCAGCGGATCTACTCCGAGATCCTCCCGGATGGCTGAGTTTGTCACCGTATCTCTAAGGGAGAGACCCGCCACCCTGCAAAGGAAGCTCATTTCAGCCGCTTGCATCCGTGATCCTGTTCTTTCCGTCACTCGCTCCCAAAAACCCAAAGCTCGTGGCCATAGATGAGGGTTGGAACATGGGTCAACTGGTAAATTGAGAGCTTTGCCTTGTGGCTCAGCTCCCTCTTTACCATGACCGACACAAGCTCCGCTTTACAGCAGATGCTGCAGCGATCCCCCTGCCAATCTCCAGCTCCGTTCTTCCCTCACTCGTGAACAAGGTAAGGTAAAGTCTGTGGGCTTTTACACCCGAGCCCAGTGACTCATCAGGCCGGTGCTTATTCCCGGTTTCTGTAGCGCGAAGCAACTAGAAGTTCAACTCCTCCTGGATGGGACGCTAGTCCATCGCAGGTTACCTTCCCAGTATTTTTTTTTTTTTACTGGTACCCATTTATACTGGACAGAGGCACACTTGGAGGATATTTGGACAGAGGCACACTTGTGGTTAAGACCTTGCCCAGGGGTCCTAGCATGGTGGGGGTCTCAACGAGATTCGAACCCCTGATCATGAGCCCAGCACTCTAACCGCTACGCCACCAGCCCCACTTGTGAACAAGACGCTGAGATATTTGAACTCCTCCACTTGGGACAGGACCTCATTCCAGACCCGGAGGGTGCATTCCACTCTTTTCCGGCTGAGAACCATGGCCACGGACTTGGAGGTGCTGATTCTCATCCCGGCCGCTTAACACTCTGCTGCGAATCGGTCCAATGAGAGCTGGAGGTCCTGGCTTGATGAAGCCAAAAGGACATCATCATCTGCAAAAAGCAGAGATGAGATCCCATGGCCACCAAACCCGAACCCTTCAATGCCACGGCTGGGCCTAAAAATTCTGTCCATAAAAAATTATGAACAGAATCTGTGACAAAGGACAGCCTTGGCGGACTCCAACCCTCAGCGGAAACGAATTCGACCTGCTGTTACCAATGCGGACAGAGCTCTGGCTCCGGCGATAGAGACCGAATGGCCCGTTTCAACGGGTCCGGTACACCGTGCTCCCACAGCACACCCCACAAGATAGCCCGAGGGACACGGTCGAAAGTCTTCTCTAAATCCACATAACACATGTGGACAGATTGGGCAAACTCCCATGCCCCCTCCAGGGTCCTGTAGAGTGTATAGAGCTGGTCCAGAGTGCCACGGCCAGGGCGAAAACCACATTGTTCCTCCTGAATCCGAGGTTCAACCATTGGTCGGATCCTTCTCTCCAGTACTCCTGCATAGACGTTCCTGGGTAGACTGAGGAGTGTGATTCCACGGTGATTGGAAAAATCCTCCAGGCCCCCTTTTTGAAAAGGGGTACTACCACCCCGGTTTACCAATCCAGGAGTACGCCCCCCGATGACCACGCGATGTTGCAGAGAAGTGCCAATCAAGACAGTCCTACAACATCCAGAGCCCTAAGATATTCCGTGTGGATCTCGTCCAACCCTGAAGCCCGACCAACGAGGAGATTTTTGACTACCTTGGTGACCTCAGCCCTAGTGATGGGTGGACCCCCACCCAAACACCCAGGGTCTTCCTCCAGGGCGGCATGTTGGTGGGATTGAGAAGTTCCTCGAAGTATTCTTTCCACCTCCCAACAACATAACCCAGTCGAGGTGAGCAGCTCCCCACTTCCACTCTAAACAGTATTTGTGGAGAACTGCTTCTTTCTCCTGAGGCGCCGGATGGTGGGCCAGACCCTTTTTCGAGGCCAACCGATGGCTGCTTTCCAGGCCCTCACCGAATTCCTCCCACGCCAGAGATTTTGCAACGGCGACAATCCGAGCTGCACTATGTTTTGGCCTGTCGGTACCTGTCTGCTGCCTCGAGAGTCCCATTGGCCAATAAGGCCCGGTATGACTCCTTTTTCAGCTGGATGGCCCCCTTCACCTCAGGTGTCCAACACCAGGTTCTGGGGTTACCGCCACGAAAGGCACCGATGACCTTCCGGCCACAGCTATGAGCTGCCGCCTCAGCAATGGAGGCACAAAACATGGTACATTCAGTTTCCATGTCGCCCGCCTCCTTCGGGATGTGGTTGTAATTCTGCCGGAAGTGGGAGTTAAATCTGACAGGAGACTCCGCCAAAACATTCCCAGGAGACAATCACTACACATTTGGGCCTGCCAGGTCTGGAGGGCAGCCTCCCCCACCATCGGAGCCAGCTCACCACCAAGTGGTGATTGGTTGACAGTTCAGCTTCTGTCTTCACCAGAGTGTCCAGAACATGCGGCCACAAATCCGGTAACACGACTAGAAAGTCGATCATCGAACTGCGGCCTAGGGTGTCCTGGTGCCAAGTACGCTTATGGACACCCTTATGTTCGAACATGGTGTTGGCGATGGACAAACCGTGAAGAACACAGAAGTCCAGCAACAAAACACCATTCAGGTTGAGATCAGAGAGGCTGAACCTACCAATCACACCCTTCCAGATCACACTGTCATCGCCCACATGGGCATTGAAGTCTCTCAGGACAATGAGGGAGTCCCCAGGGGGGTGCGTTCTCCGACACACCCCCTAAGGACTCCAAAAAGGGTGGGTACTCTGAACTATCATTTGGTGTGTAAGCACAAACAGTCAGGACCCGCCCCCCCACCCGAAGGCGGAGAGAAGCTACCCTTTCGTCAACCGGGAAGAACCCCAACATGTGGATGCCAAGATGGGGGGCAACAAGGATGTCCACACCGGCTCGCCGCCTCTCTCTGTGGGCAGCTCCAGAATGAAATAAGGTCCAGCCCTTCTCGAGATGGGTGGTTCCAGAGCCCAAGCTGTGTGTCGAGGTGAGTCCGACTATATCTAGTCAGTGTATCTCAACCTCATGCACCAGCTCAGGCTCCTTCCCTGCCAGAGAGGTGACATTCCATGTCCCAAGAGTCAGTCAGTCGCCGAGGATCGGTTCGAACCCATGCCTTCGGCTGCCAGCCAACTCGCAGCGCACCCGACCCCTATAGCCCCTCCAACAGGTGGTTGGTCCATGGGAGGGCGGACCCATGTATCCTTTTCGCGCTGGTTTCGGCCGGGCTCCATGGGCAGAAGCCCGACCACCAGGCGTTCGCCTTGAGCCCCTCCCCAGGCCTGGCTCCGGGGGGGCCTCAGTGACCCGTGTCCAGGCAATGGAAACTGTCCTTACTTTCCTGTCCATGGAGGTCGTTTTGAACCGCATTTAGTCTGTACCTTCACCTAGGACCTGATTGCCTTGGGTAACCCTACCAGGGGCATAAAGCCCTCGACAACATAGCTCCTAGGATCATTAGGACACACACACCCCTCCACCTCGATAAGGTGCCGATTCAAGGAGGGGTGACTGATATTCTGCTAAATGTTAAGTAGTCGTTGTTACAGTATTAATGATGATTATGATGATAATCCTCCTGTTCTACAGGGTTCTGTGTACTGTCTCCATCATGTCATCCGGAAAGATGGGGCTGTATCGCTCACAGCCACGAGACTTCAGCAACCTCTTTCAAACATGCAGCTCTAATATTCAGAAAATAACACACAATAGTAAGTGTCCTATCTAACAGTATTTGAAACTTTTTGAATGCATCTGAATATTTGATGGCTATAACTGTATCTTAATGATCTCTTTGGAGGAACAGCCTTACAGAGCTGTTTCTACTCTGACATGGAAAAAGAATAGAGTTTAGATTTTCTGTACCACTGTAATTATTACTTTTTGTTTTTTCTTAAATCTTGACTGTAGTCCTTGCTATTAATTATTGTGCATTTTTTTTTGTTTTGTTTAGCTGGCCAAATCAAATCCATGTTGTTCCAGCTTGGTAGCAGACCAGACACTCCTGAACTTCAGGACAGACTGTGAGTCATGCCTGTCTAATACCTTTCATAAACCTTGATCTGTCCTTCTGGGTATCCTGCACAGTATAATTTTATAAAAGCATTTACTTTCATAAGAAAAAATGCAAGAAGGATAGGTGAGACTATTTGCCTATGTATATCCTTAATTCTTTACTTGATCAATCCTGAACTATGAGTGATTGTAAGCTGTTTTAGTGGTCTGTTATACTACAGTTGAAGTAAAATGTGGGTATAGAGATCTTTATTGTCAACTGTTGCATGAACAATGAAAATCAGTTTATTATTAACAAAGCGTCCTGAATTTTCAATCTTTTTTTTTTAATGCATGTAACAATTTTTTTGACAGATATATGTGTTTCTCAGTCAGCAGATGCAGCATTACACAAACCAGCTCGCCAAAGAGACCAACAAGCACCTTAAAGAACTGGGCTCTTTACCCCTACCTCAGTCTCCTTCAGAACAGGTGAGCTCATTTTCTCTCACGACAGCTCCATTCAAGCCAAGACTTTTTGAACACATTCTGGTTCTTCACACAGCGGCAGCAGAGGATTCAGAAGGACCGGCTGATGAATGATTTCTCAGCAGCACTCAACAACTTCCAGGTGGTGCAACGTCGAGCAGCTGAGAGGGAAAGGGAATCCATGGTCAGGGCTCGAGCTGGGTCACGCTTCCAGGTATAATGCAATGGCACACACAGCATCTTGTCTTTTTTGTAGTCATAGACTTTGTCTCCACCTTTATGTAAACTATAATTATTAAGCTATAAATTCAAGGTTTCTTTAATATTTTCTGTCTTTGTTTTTGGCAGGTTGAAGAAAACAACCAAGATGAGCAACTTGTAACTTTTGAGAAGTAGGTGAAGTGACTTGTCACAGTGAAGATACCGCAATTGTAAAGTTATTCTGACTATAATGAGAAAACTGTTAGAAATGTTTAGAGTCTGAATGGCTTTTGGATAGCACTAGCAAATGTTTTTCTCTGAGCTTGTAGGAATGAAGACATGGGGCAATTCCAGAGTCAGACTGAAGAGGAGCCCATCACAGAAGAAGACTTGGAGCTGATCAAGGAGAGGGAAACCAACATCAGGCAACTCGAGGTGGCCGCTGAGCTTACAACCCTTTCAGTGTTAACAAGCACGATGCAGTATTCAGTTCTAGTAACTCGCTACAAGCTCTAGTTTTATCCTGTAGTAAGCTTTTTAGGCGTTCAAGGTTGCTTTTTTTTTTGTTGTTGTTGTTGTTTTTGGGGTAAAGATCAGTAGAGTCAAGTTGATGTGTTTGCCAACATTAAAGTAGAGACCTCATCAAGTTTGCAGTAATTTATGAATACTGCAAACAAGGGAAAAGAGGAACATTTTTCTTGCAGTTGTGCAGTAAATATTGAACAGTTGTTCCAGGAACATAAGTCAGATATAAGCTCCCGGGTGCATTGACAAGACTATTAACGCAGAGATCGCAAGTTCGAATCCAGTTTAATGCACACAGCTGTTCGGGAATGGCATATGCTCCCCTGTCACAGCGATTGCCAGCCAATCTTCGGCATCTCAGCCCATTCGTACAACGGAGCGGTTAGCGATTTTCCTTGGAGTGTGTTATACTGCTCTCAAATGCACACGTCGCTGCAATTCAAAAAGAGGCATTGAGTGTCACAGAGGGAGTGTGTGCTTGCTTTCACCCCTCCCCGGCCCCGGTCAGTGGTGGTCGTGTGATGGGGAAGGTACTACCTGATGGGTGGAAATTGGATATAAATCTTGCCTTTCCTCTTCTCTCTCTGCCTGCGGGCCCGTTTTCCTCCTCTCCTTCTTCAACCCACAGTAGTCCCATTTCCACCAGCGCCCTGTAGGTTTTTTGGCACTGATAGCGGTCGTTGTTAACCTGGGCCTCGACCAATCCAGTATGGAGGTCATACAATTGACTCGCATATTTACTTTGGCACAGTTTTTACGCGGGATGCCCTTCCTGACGCAACCCTCTGCATTTATCCCGGCTTGGGACCGGCACAAGGAAGACACTGGTTTGTGACCCCTTTAGGCTGCATTAAATATCTGAACTGTTACGCAGTATCTCAATGATGATATCTTTAGTTTTATAGAAAAAGAAATCTTGCCATTAATGTTACTACAGGCCGATATCATGGATGTGAACCAGATTTTCAAAGATTTGGCAGTGATGATTCATGACCAAGGTGATATAATAGGTGGGTATATCTTCTGTCATGCATGTTGTCTTGCTGTATTTTTGCAAATATACACTCTTCTGTTATTGATTTTATTTGGTGCATGTCACACTCAGATAGTATAGAGGCTAACGTGGAAAGCGCTGAGGTGCATGTGGGCCGTGGAACTGAGCAACTGCAGCGTGCTGCCTACTACCAGGTACTACAATATTGTTTATCAGCTTTACCTTATTTAAAATGTTCCTTATCCACTGTACATTAATCAGTTATTTTTCTGACTCTCTTTGTCCTCTCCAGAGAAAATCACGCAAGAGGATGTGTATTCTGGCTTTAGTGCTGTCCTTTGTGGTGACTGTCTTTGCAATTATTATTTGGCAAGTTAACAAATAAAATGACATCACACATTTACATTTGGTGCACTTTAAGATATCCAGTACAGTGGTGACTGACTGGTGAGTGTTTTGTTTGTGGATAGAAATAATTGCAAAAATTGCTTTTTATTATTTACAACATCCATATGTACACTTCATTGACCGCAACATGCATGTCCAGTATTGCTTTATACATCTTTATTTGGCAAGTCATGTCTTGTTCATTTTCCAAGTATTATGCAAAATATATTATGAGGGGTTGCAGTTCATTTGATAATAAATTTCACAAATGAACACACAGTTGATTAAAATGAGTGATTTGATAGACAAACAATTTGATTAGTACTGCATGAGCCATGTTTTATTACTTATCATTTGGCAAGGATAAGTTTTGATGTACCGTATTTTCCGGTCAAACCGCCGGAGTACAAGTCGAATCAGCCAAAAAAATGCATAATAAAGAAGAAAAAACATATACAAGTCGCACTGGAGTATAGGTCGCATTTTGGGGGCAGTGTTGTTTAAATGATTTCGTTAATGCGCCTTTTTTGTATGACGGCAATGTGACGATGATGCAATAAAAATGGATCTTTGGCGACTAAAACATGACACGTTTTTGTAGACGAGACAGAACGAAAATGTTGGTTTGTGACACGGTGCATATACTGTCTCTGCCTACTCTGCGTGTAACACCGAGCGGGGAGGCAACAAAACATGCAGGCTCACCTTTACGCACAGGAACATGTAGTTCCACCGAAATATTAGACTGTTGGCACAAACATGTTAAAATAGACTCTTCCTTTCAATCTACGGTGTATTATTTGCCCTATATCTTGCGTGAGGAATCATTTAGCTTTGACCCGCAGCCTCTGTTATTATTTACCTGTCTCAGATGACGATGGTAGAGCAAGAGTCGCTGCGATGTGCTCTATCACTGTCGTTCTCTCGTGTTTTATACTCCTATTTAAAACATTCACAATAAATGCACTGTCTTGCCGGATCATTTGAAATATGGGTAAGCCTTGACCAAAACAACAAAACTTGTTTCTGTCAAGTAGCCAATTTCAACAAGAACTAAGAGGTTTCTTATTGAGACTTTTCTCAATAAAGGTCTCTTGACTTAATTTCCGGTGCTTTGTAGAGTCTTATTGACAACGCATCTCAGCTTAATTAGACTGAATTCACAACCCAAGAGCGCCCTCTTGCGGATGTCAGTGCGAAAATAATCATTGCCAGTTATTTTACATTTTTTATATAATAATGTGTTAATTTCACATACAAGTGTGTGTGTGTGTGTGTGTGTGTGTGTGTGTGTGTGTGTGTGTGTCCCGGCCAAACTATGAAAAAAGTGTGACTTATAGTCCGGAAAATACGGTACTATTCAAAGTTAAAGTATCAATTCAACTGACCAGCTGTAGAAGGTAAGAAAAGCTAATTGAATATTGCTCGTTTCATTATCCATTATTAATAGATGTTAATGTTTATCAGCATGATTAATATTCAGTTGTGAATGGCATAAATATGGTAAATGTTAAGATATTTATGGTTCTGATCAGATTATTTTGAATTGGATTAAACATCAGTATTTTTCAGTGTTTTGTTCAGATTGTACTGTACATTATTTTTAATTTTTTTTTTCCCAGTTAATAATTATTTTTGTTTGCTTATTGCCACATCTATTAGCAGTGGATGCAAATTCTATACAACTGCAGTCTGTGATACCACTCAAAAGTTGTTGAAGACCTCCATTTACCATTTTTATTAACATTTATGCTGGTTACTTTCGCGTTATACTCTGAAATTTAAAGCATAGATGAAAAATAGTCGGGGGGGGTTATGGAATTGTTTTCTTACACAATTTAATCTTGTGGCATTGGAAGTCAAATTGTTCTGGAAGTCCCCCCACCAAACACTGTTCCTGAAGTTTCCCAAATGTGTTGGTTGATTTGCCTTCACTGTTGTGTTCATTGCATCCCAAACCAGTTTCATGTGGTTTACGCCTGGACACTTTCCACCATTCCATGATTTGAAGCCTACTGGCTTGTTCTTCTAGGGTAGCACTGATATTCTGCTTGCCTTTGTTCCATTCTTCCTATGAACTGTAATCCCGGCATTAAAAAAAAATTACCCAGTACAGCTTTAACCACCAAATTAGTGTCTGTTTTTAATCACTTACATTTGTCATTTTAAATCAAGAATTTATAACAATTCCGTATCATTGTTCTGATGAAAATGTCCCTGATGAAGGAGAAGTCTCCACAAGCATATTGTAAATTCCAAAAGTAACTTGGTGACTTTTTGATATAATAACATTGACATCTTGAAGAAACCATGCAAAACTGGTGGTACAAAATGTGTATTATTGGTGGCTGCCATTCATATAATGATGCTGCTGTGGGGTGTTCTTTCAGACGATATTGGTAATGTGTGTGTTTGTTTAATTATTATTACTTTAAGCTAAGGGGAAAAAAATGAACTCCATCTAAGCTCAGTACCTGAACTCGTCAGTTCTGCCACAGTGGTTTGTTGATTTGGAATGTATTTTTTTTTTTCTGTAAAATCTGATTTAGCAAAAATATTTTATTAATTTTAGTACCAATGTGTGGTACGCTGCTGTAAAACTACACATATTTTGTGTGTTTATTCAAATTTCTTTTGTTGAACATGAATGTTCTTTGTTTAGTCATATTGCATAAATTATAACAGCAGGATTGTAGGGGCAGCTTCATTAAACTATGAACATATTTAACATTATCTACATTTAAAATAAACTGAACCGATCATGTGACATGATTTTATA
>JAQNCB010000001.1:23770312-23782111 GCA_030068295.1 Euristhmus nudiceps
ACTTTGCTGCTGTAACAATGCAATTTCCCCGTTTGTGGGACGAATAAAGGATTATCTTATCTTATCTTATCTTCACAGCATACGGACATGCTAAACTTACACACAGAAGGGCAGTGAATCGTCGATAACCTGGTCAGTGTTCATTTCATTTCAGATAGTTCAGTTTGGCGAGCTGAGTAAACAAACAGACACAAAAGATTGTCTGCGGGACTGACGAAGTTATTGACTTGAGTTTTTCATCAGCAGTGAAAAATAAACTTTGGAAGTTTGGAAAACCACAGTATGTACCCCTGCAGCACTGCGTGTCAGACAAGCTGGTTAGCAACACCAGAGCACCACAAAGTCCTCTCCCCTTTCTTCTTCACCCTCTACACATCAGACCTCAGCTACTGCACAGAGACCTGCCATCTCAAGAAGTTTTGTGATGACTCTGCTGAAGTTGGATATATCTGTGAAGGTGAGGAGAAGGAATATCGAGCTGCTGTAGATTCCTTTGTCACATGGTGTGAACAGAATCATCTGTAGCTTAATGTGACAAAGACCAAGGAACTGACTGTGGATTTCAGGAGATCCAAAACACCAGCAACCCCTATTTCCATCCAGGGCATCACTGTTGAAATGGTGGGGGATTACAAATACCTTGGAGTTCATATTGATAATAAACTGGACTGGGTTAAAAACACTGCAGCATCTTATAAGAAAGGTCAGAGCAGACTCCATTTTTTAGGGACCTAAGGTGGTTCAACATCGGCCAAACACTGCTCAGGATGTTTTATGAGTCTGTTGTGGAATGTACTATCCTCCATGCTATTGCAGCAGGGTGAGGGTTGCAGGTGGAAACAGACTGAACAAACTGATCTGCAGGTCCAGTACCGCTATGGTGATGGAGCTGGACTGACGGTCGTGTCAGAGAGGCGAATGTTGTCTATAATAAGGACAAAACTGAACAATACGTCCCACCCGTGTCACAACCTGCTGATCAGTCACAGGAGCACGTTCAGTGAGAGACTGATACCACCTAAATGCTCTACTGAACGACACATGAAACCATTCCTACCTGTAGCCATTAAACTGTTCAACTCCTCCATAGAGCAACAACATCCAGGGTTATACATTTGTATTTTGCACTACATTTACAATCTACTGTTTATCATATTGATAATACTGTACATTTTACTCACTGACAGGATTCATTCTGTATGTCTTTATGAGGATATTAATAACTTCTAATTTTAGAGGTAAATACATCTCTTGACTTACATACTTCATTTCGTCGTGTTTCTCTTGGGTGCACTGCTTTCAGTAAGTGTAAGTGGATGTTAGATTTTTTTTGTCCAATCAGATTTCGCCTTCTATATGCTGCCATATCAATCTAATCTGCTCATGGCCTTCAGAATCAGTAGTGCTGACCAATGTCACTTAAACTATATTAGCAATGGGGCTGTTTCTTTAACCAATTAAATTTCGGATTCGCCTCACAGGGCCAGTTGGCCCACACAATCATCCTATGCACTTAAAGGAATGATAAACAATGATAAATATTTTTCTTTGTCATGCATTTTTAATTTAGTTTTTTTTTAACCATAATATATATTTTTTTGGTAAAGCCATTTGACGGCATGTCTCATAATGGTGTTGAATGATCTGCCTCCTTTTTCTCGAGTGCAATTCTCCACACCTCTCTCACTTCCTTTCTCCTCAGAAGGCAAGACCATTCAATCTTGATTTAGTAACTCTGTCATTAAAAGTAGTGGCATTTGTCATCTCGTCGCTCACTCTCACCAATACTTCATTTCACATATTGAACAGCAGCAGCTTTGGCTTGAGGTAACTGACTGCAGGTTTGTGATGAGCAGAGAAGGTGTTCTTGGTAGTGGATCACATCCAGGTCATTTCATAAATAAAACTTCATATGTATAGAAGTGACATTGAAAAGGGTGAGATAATAAAAGGGGTGTTATGGATTGGGGAACTGTGGCTATGGCAATTTCAGAATTCCGATTACAAACAGGAGTGAATGATGCAACACAAAACATTGTGAGCATTGTTTGCTGTTGTTTACTTTATTTACTGTTCTCGTCCTTTTTAATGGTGGATATTTAACTTATTTTTGTATTTCATGTGTTAGCATCTATACCCACATCTGCAACTTGGAATGTGATTGTAGACATCGTTTTCAATTCTACTTTATTCAGGACACTTGTGTTTCATTTTATTCAAAACAAATGACATTTACAACATTTCTTTTGTATTTTTATTAAAAAAAACATGGCAGCATAGTCATCACCTGAATAACAATTTAGTCCAGTACAGTCTTTGAGTGTATGCCTACTTGCTTATTGTTTTCCTTTTTTGTGCTTTGTTTCTTTGCAGGCCTCTGGGTGTGTTTGTTGTCATCTCTGAGAGTTAGTACCACAGAGAAAGAGGTAATCCTGTTAGATCAATGTCAGGCTCTGATTGTTGTCCCATAACTATAAATGGTCAGTAATTAAGATGGATAAATTAATTAGCAGTCTTGTAAACAGTTCGTTTGTTTGAGCAAAGGTTGTGATTAATTTAAAGACCTTCTGTCATCCTCATTTTAAATATCACTGCCATCCTTTTTATTTACAGCTTTTAATTACAGCTTCACATTTCCATCACAAAATGCAAATGGATTACTATTTATTATACTGTATGAAATTTTTATGATATAAATTGTTCAGGATGTACGCACCAACAGAATTTTTTTGTTTTGTCAAATTGGTAGAGGGAGGAAAACAAGTATGAATCTGTCAATGTTTGCTTAAAAAAGTTTTTTGCAGGTCACCAAACAACTAATTTAAGCAATTAATGTTAAAAAACATTTTCAGACACTCCACTGTCACGAACTTGGTTGAGCATGTAGAGTGAGAGAGCGACAGCATCCTGACATTACAGTTTACCAGAACTCTCTATGCCTGAGAACCCCCAGGTCTGCTCTTTTACCTAATAAAGGAATATCAACAAAAGTCTCGACTAAACAAGTACGTTTTCAGCCTTGTCTTAAAAACAGAGACTGTGTCTAAGTCCCGGACATCAACTTCATAAATAAATGTGGGGCTTTGGAAGAGAAAGCACTGCCCCTGCAGTAGTCTTCATTATTCGAGGTATCATTAAGCATCCTGCACCTTTTGACCTAAGGGGCCGTCATAAACGACATCAAGTTCACTAAGATAATGTGACACAAGACCATTACGTGCTTTATAGTTAAAAGAAGTATTTTATATTCAATTCGAAATTTAATTGGGAGCCAGTATAGTGTAAATAAGATAGGGGTGATATGCTTGTATCTTCCAGTTCTAGTAACTGCTCTTGCTGCTGCATTCTAGACCAATTGTAGCTTGTTTATGCTCCTATTAGAACATCCAGACAGTAACCAATTACAATAATCTAATCTTGAAGTAACAAAAGCATGAACAAGTTTTTCCATATCATACAGTGCCGTCATATTTCTTACTTTAGCAATATTGAGATGAAAGAAGGCTGGCCGCTTCAAATGGGAGACCAGCGTCAATAATCACGCCAAGGTCCTTAACTGCTACACATGATGAAACTGAAACACCATCCAAACTTACTACATAATCAGACATGTTATTTCTAGCCGCCTGTGGTCCAAGTACAAGTACTTCTCTCTTATCAGACTGAAAAAAGAGGAAGTTAGTAAGCATCGAGCGTCTGATGTCCTTTACACATTTCTCAACTTTTCACATTTTTATAACCTAACTTTTCCTATTTGCCTTAATCTGTCCTGAACCCCACTACATACTGGCCCAATCTAGACCAGGCAATCTCTTGGACTATTTCTTCTATTAAACACAATCTGTTCCATACTTGTTTGCATGGGTTTTCTCTGGGTACAGTGGCTTCCTCCACAGGCATGCAAATAAGGGCAACTGATAATGCTTGTTTTTTCTCTGTGTTAGCCCTGCAATAGATGAAAACAAGATTGAGATCCACATTTGCAGGGATCATTTTATAACAGGCAAGCCTACATTTAAATCTCTTTTTGTTGAGTGATGTTTTGTTTATAATCACAAGACAGACACACATTATAAATAATTATGGTGCAAGCAAATAACAGACTGAGAAGGCACATCTTGTTAGCTTTTTTGACTGGCTAGCAGCAATGAGTCAAGATTTAACTGTTAGCATCTGCTTGTTTTTTGTATACCCCCCACCCCATTTTCTCCCTAATTTAGATGCATTCCATTCCCACCCATCAAGTATTGAAGTATTGCCTTCCCTATCACACAACAGCCAACCGGGGAGAGTGAAAGCATGCACATGCCCCCTCCGTGACATGCAGTGCTAGCCACCTGCCTCTTTTTGAACTTAGCACGTGCATATTTGGTTGCGGTCTAACACCCTCAGAGGGAAAGTGCTATCCACCCTCTTGTACGAATGAGCTCACAGACACCCATGATTGACTGGCGATTGATATGAGTGACAGGGAAGTGAGCAGAGAGTGTCAGCCTTTCCTCCCTCCCATGAGAGCTCAGCCAATTATGGATCCAATCATGGATGGCTGTAACATTAACCTGGATTCAAACTTGCAACCTCTGGGAGCATCTGCTTGTTTTGTTGCAGTACACTATGTGAAGCTATTTATGTATAATAATAATGTGTATATATAAACAAAACAAAACAAAGCACCCTGACATGCAGAGATACAGTCACATTTAAAAGCTGCAGCGTGTGATATATACTGAATTTATCTGGCCATACAGCTGCAGTGTTGATTCAAAATCTCTCTATTGGCTTTACTCAAAACTCTAGAACTTAAAAGGCTGGCACTTACAGTACTCATTGGGAATGATGTGCAGTGGTTTTCGAATTTAAGTGTATAAACAATGTATAATGGATTAATCCGTTCCTGACCTCCTCCACACTGCACAATCATGTTATAATATTACATACAAACTGAATAAAGAATCAAGGTTTAAGTAAGAAATGACCATTTTATTCATTACCTGAAAAAATTGAATAAAGAATACAATTTTAAATCAGAAAGAAAGTTTCAATTAACAGACACAAATGCCATTTTCATACGTTTTTATGATTTCTTTCTTTATTCTATCGTTTGTTCTCTCTATTTTCCTTTTGGCCTTTCAATAGATTTCCCAGGTCCCACAGTGGCTTGTTTATCAAAATAATAAAACTAATAATACACAACAATAAATATTTCCAGCATCTGAGAAAAGTTCAGAGTGGGTGTTCTGTGAGCAAGCACTATGTGATGAGACTGACACACATGCTGCCAGCCAGAGTTGATTGGTAGACAACTGAACATTTCTCCTCTAATCGGGTAAAAACCTAGTAACTCGCTTTTTGGTGGAAATTGAGTTCAGCCCATTTTTGAAGTTACTAGGTTTTACCCCTTAATATAGCCATCTAACAGTGAACAAAAATTATCCCATCTTATAGATTTTGCTCTGGAGGTACCCAACTGAATGGGTTCAGTTTTTTTTTTTTTTCACTTTTCTCAGTTTCATGAAAAAGTGAATTATTAGATTTTACCAGATTTGAGGAGATTTGTGCTCTATCTGAGTGCAACAAAATTTTGTTCATAAACCGATTTGTTTGAAAATGACAGAGATGCTTATTTATCTTTTCTGCTTAATTTATTGGTGTGAGAGTGAATCTCTTTCTCAGTCACTCTCTCTCTCTCTCTGGATGAATTTTTTTAGCAGGCATGTAACTCTGAAAGTCTCCCGGGACTGTATGTTATGTTTTAGCAGTATCAGTAAAATGTTTATCTGTCCTTGGAGGACAGAGGGATAAGAAGACAGCAGACATTTATGAAGAAAAAAAAGTGGCAGGCTCTATGAAATTGTACTCTATAGACTTTGGTAAATGTGTGTATTGTTAATTTTTTGAAAGAAAATGGTTAAAATATTTTAAATAAAGGCACATAGAAGGCTTGTATTAGATGTTACTCTATATGCTATTTGAGTTCATAGGCTTCTGGGACCACAATAACATAACTACCTAAAGTGGTCTGAGGTCACCGGTAGGTTTATGCTGACTTTGTGAAGGGCAATAAAAGAGTCAGAGTGAAGCCACAACGGCAAAGACCACTGATGAGCATTGGAGGCACGTATTTTGTTCTGTCCTGAGTGATTTGCATTATGCTTAGCTGAACCATACCAAGAGAAAGGGTTACCAAGTCTGTATTCAGCATGCAATTTTACGTTACATTGTTAGGTACATGGTGAGAGAAAAAAAGATTATGCTTCTCCTCATTCTCTTGTAAATATGTGTCAGTTGACACTCTCATTTCTTTTAAGCCTTTCAGTGTTTATTATTGGTAATATTATAACTTTATTATTATTATTATTATTATTATTATTATTATTATTATTATCTTTTTTAAGGTCTGCCTGTGTTTTATAAGGTCTGTCTCTTGTCTACTCTTTTTATCTTATTTATTCATCTTTTACATATTCAAAATAAACATTATTTTATTTCACTCACTAGAAATAAGAGAGGCAACTGAAAAAAATATATAATAAAATAATTCATAAAACATTAGAATAAAGGTTTGGTATTGATTGTGTCAATAATATTAGAAAATGATTTCTAGTCCTGGTTATAAATATGTCTGTAATGAGGTGATTTCAGTGAAACTATGAGAAACTAAAGTTTTCGGTTGGAGTAGAGAAGGCATTTCAATTCAATTCAATTTTATTTGTATTTTTTCAATTCTCGTTGTCGCAAAGCAGCTTCACATAGTAAAAGTGGGATTTTACAGAGTACAAAAGAGTTTAAACATTTTCTACAAACCCGACACATCACCGGTCATGGTGGCAAGGAAAAGCTCCCTCAGTTGACGAGAGGAAGAAACCTTGAGAGGAACCAGGCCCAAAAGGGAAACCCATCCTCATTTGGGTGAAACCATTAAAATACAAACTATACAAGAGAAAATTTATTACAGTCCAAAATGTAGTCCGGTAGGTTATACTACAATTGTAAGTCCTTAATAATTGTGAGAAAAGAGCTATATCACCCGGAGTGAAAAGTCATCTCCACAGTCATTGAGCGCAGATCTAAGTACTTATGAATCTCCATCAGCAGGATCAAGGGGCATCCAAGATGAGAACTCCAGCCAGCATTTGCAATTTCACTATGCATTTGCAGATAGAAATTAGTCATGAACAAATACATAATAAAAAATTGTTATGGGATAAATTAAGTAGAATAGAACGCAAACACAAGGCCTTGCTTGTGAGATGATAAGCACAGCCTTGGGCCCTCAACATTGAATAATAGCAAATACCAGAGGTTGTTTTTGTACCTAAATTTATGATTTATGTAGTACTGATTATTTGTTCTACCAGCTCTGCAACACTTCCTAATCAAATAAAATGAGTATCCTAAGCTTCACCAAGTTTTAAGTACAATTAAGTTTCTTTCCTCATCTTTAAAACTGTATATGACAATAAAAGGAGCAGGAGAAGAGAGTGAATATTACTAGAGTGTGTATAAACTTTTATGTATGTGACTTAACAGGGCAGGCCAATATATGAAAAATGTACCCCCTCACCCTTTTTAAGGTTTTAAGGAAAAATGAAATACAGAAAAATTTAATTGTAATTGTGTAACTGTCGTTGAGCAGAAATTAGATAAGATAGATAAGCCAATATGAGCTGGTAGTCCTGGTCTGATACTTTCTCTCGGAACAACTTCTTTTGTGTAAATGATTGTATGCGTTTCTTTTACTAAAGGCTAAATAAACACCTGAAAATAAAATGTAATCTCTTGCATCATGAACTGGACACTTTTTGCCAGGACTGAATCTCTTCTGTGCAGCAATGGGTCGCGTGTGTCAGGCACCGGGCTGAGCGCGCCGACGCCGCGTTGATGGAGGTGGGTGATATGCTCCATTTGCAGATGTGAGGAAAGGAGGCAGAAGTTGCAGAAACAAAAAGTCTTTATTAACAAACCAAACTAAGTAACCCTTCTTTACAAGGGGGAAGCTCACAGACCGACAAACTGAAAAAAAACATAAAACAAACCAACTGACTGATAAACATAAAATAATCCGACAGAGTAGCAAAACAAGAAAACACAGTGTAACTCAGGCAGCATTTGCAACGAAATGAACCGACAAAAGAACGTTGAAAACCAAGAGCTATAAATAGCCCTCCTTAACTTAAAACAGCTGAAACTAATAAACTCTGTATATTAGCACCAAGCGTCTCAACAGTGCCCTCTGGTGACGGAATCTTGCCATGACAGAAACCCCCCCTCAAAGACTGCCACCTGGCAGTCTAACTCGCCAAACAAACAAAAAAAAAAAACAGGAAGCACAGGCATACCCACATACAAAGATCTCTAACATAAATATTCACGATACGGGGAACCCCTGAAGCCCCGGAAAACAGACACGCCCCTCCCAAAAGTCACAGTTGAGTTCATGGAGGGGCTAAAGAGGAATGAGAAAAGAAGAAAAAAACGTCCAACCTGCCCTACCCTCCTGGAGTCCACACAGTCACAGTGGGGGTTTGGGCTCTGATGCAAACCACAACGGCCTGGAAACCGCAGTTGAGGCAGACATGCAGCCAGACGAGCAGCCAGGCGTGGAGTCAGGCAAACAGCCAGCAGCGAGCCATCGCCGAAGCCCAGGGGCAGTCTCGCACTGACTAACCCACGCGACGCTGTGCTGGCATTTCCGGGGCTTACCCTGGAGCCCATACGAGAGCAGTGGGTTGACCACCGGTGCAGGAGAGAGCACTGGCTTGACCACCGGCACAGAAGAGGGCGCACACCTAACTTCTGGCACAAACGAGTGCGCTGGCAGACCCGCTGGCACAGACGAGGGAGCGGCCTTGACCGCTGGCACAGACGAGGGAGCGGCCTTGACCGCTGGCACAGACGAAGGAGCGGCCTTGATCGCTGGGACAGGTGAAGGAGCAGCCTTGACCGCTGGCACAGACGAAGGAGCGGCCTTGACCGCTGGTACAGACGAGAAGGTGGCCTTGACCGCTGGCACACACAAGGGTGCTGGCAGACCCTCTGGCACAGATGAGGGAGCGGCTTTGACCCCTGACTCAGACAATGGAGCGGCCTTGACCGCTGGCACAGAAAAGAGAGCGGCCTTGACCGCTGGCACAGACAAGGGAGCAGGCTGAAACGTTGGCACAGACGAGGGAGCGGGCTGGACTGCTGACACAGATGAGAGAGTGGGCTGGACCGCTGGCACCGACGAGAGAATGGGCTGGACTGCTGGCACAGGCGAGAGCAGGCTGGACCGCTGGCACAGGCAGAGGCGCGGGTGATGGCCCGATGGCAATGGCCTGGGAACGGACGGTGCGGGCATTGGCCCAAGCGACGGACAGAGCAAGCATCGGCCCGAGAACAGACTGAGCGGGCAACAGCCCAGGAATAGATGCAGTGGACAATGGCCCAGGGACGGACAGTGCGGGAATAGGCCTGGCAGCAGACAGAGAAGGAATAGTCCCATCTTCGGATAGAGCGGGCAATGGCCCGGAGGCGGAAGGTGCGGGCAATGGCCCAGGAACGGACGGCGCGGGCAATGGCCCGGCAGTGGATGGAGCAGGCATAGGCCTAGCGATTGATAGAAACTAATTCCATCTCTGGCTCATTAAAATATGCAGATAATATACATACAATTCTGACTGACTATGCCAAAATTTGAATGATTTTAGGAGACAAAAATGCTAAACTGAGTAGTGTTATAAAGTGGAAGAAATTTTGTAAAGCTTAAGTTTAAGGCCAGTATAAAAAAGCTACAAATATGTCTTGATGTTCCCAGGGAAAAAAGACACATACTTCTATGCCATAGTTTTTTTTTTGAGTAGCAAATTTTTATATTCATTTATTCATTTTCTAAGCTGCTAAATCCTAATAAGGGTCATGAAAAGACTCGGGGTGAGGGGTACACCTTGAACAGCTTGCCAGAGCCATCGCAGATAAGTTTAATTAATTAATTAATTAATTACTTATTTGACTCATCAATTAATTAATTAACTTAAAAGAAACATATTTGTTGCCGACTGTTGAATATATGGAATATATACACTACCAGCATACAAAAGTCTTCGAACACCCCAATTGTTAAATATTATTGAAATGTAAGCAGTTCAAGTCCAGTGAATGACCTATAATGAAACAGATGAACATGGCATGTCAGAAATACTTTGGAAGTAAAAACAACATAGTATGCTTCAAAACATGGAATGATCAGCACAGTCCCCCGACTTAAATCCCGTCAAGCTCAATTGGAATGAAGTGTACAGATAGGTGAAGACAGAATGACCAAAAAGTGCAAGTGCACATTTATGGGGATTTATGCAACAGTGTTGGAAAGAACAATATTCCAGATCAATATATAATTTCCATCAAAAAAATACAAGTGAGTTTCGCTATAATATCTACAAAAGGTGGTTATTCTAATGACTCATTCATTCATTCATTTTCTAAACTGCTTATTCCTAATTAGGGTCACGGGGAGGCTGGTGCCCATCTCAGCTGACTCTGGGCAAGGGGGCGGGGTACACCCTGGACAGCTTGCCAGGCCATTCTGATGACTCAAAATATTTTATTAAAATTGTATTAAACATAGAGTAAAACAAGACATTAAACTATCTGTATTTAAATTTAAACTGAAAAAAATTTGATGTCCTAAAACTCTCGATTGATATTATGTCAATATTAGAAGGTGCACAATAAAGTAAAATCAGATTTCAGATTAGTAAACCTAGTTGTTTATTTGTTAATTAAGCTTTAAGTCAATATTATATAGGACAAAAGTCTGAGTGCATGTGTATTTTTTGTTATTTATTTATGTGTGTGTGTGTGTGTGTGTGTGTGTGTGTGTGTGTGTGTGTGTGTGTGTGTGTGTGTGAATGTGTTCATGCATGTGTGTGTGTGTGTGTGTGTGTGTGTGTGTTTGTATCTGTCTGTGTGTGTCTGTGGGTTGACAGGTGCACCATATGAGTCAAGGGAGCTCATTTGTTACAAAGCTGCTCATTGTTCCATGCACCAAAATTTTTGCAGATTCAACTCAAATTCCCCCAGTAAAAGGTAGCACACTGACAGTTTACAACACATCCCATATCACATACAGCATGATGACTGGGAGGTTCTAACTAAGAACAAAGACACACCTTTCATTTTTAATACAAAGACATACTGCAATTGCACTTTATATAATGGTGTATAATTACTTATCCCAAGACATTATGTAAATCTAAGAAATAAAACTATCAAATAAAGTCTGAAGCTGCTCATCATTATCTCAATGAGCTGAATGGGCCACAAAGAAAACTTGATATATTCTACGCAGAAATTACCCTCAATTTAATTTCTCTGAAATAAAGAGTAGATGAATTCGTAAAAGATCAGTCTTGCTCTAGACACCACATATTTTCCCTCAAATGTCTTTCATCTCACATTTCTCTCCTGCAAAACAATGTTTCAGAGACGTTAATAAACATCAACAAAGTTTCTTGCATATGTGTTATCCATCTCAACTTCCTCTATACTGACATTCCAATTGAATCAATAACTCCTTATGTACCATATTTTCCGGACTATAAGTCACACTTTTTTTCATAGTTTGGCCAGGGGTGCGACTTATACTCTAGTGCGACTTATATGTGAAATTTTTACATATAATTATGTTCATTATAACAGGGCTCGAAATTATTTTTTTGACAGCCAGCCGGACTAGTTACCTAACAAAGCTACCACAATAAAACAACTCAGAGCACCAAAATAAAATTAAAAATAATTATGATATTGCAAAACTTGGCA
>JAQNCB010000001.1:23993978-24004861 GCA_030068295.1 Euristhmus nudiceps
GGAACGAATTAGGCGATTTACATGTAAAACGCTATTCATTATACAAAAAAATCATGATACGAAAGCCACTCCGGAACGGATTAATTTCGTATCTCGAGGTGCCACCGTATAGGATATATGTATGTATATGTGTCTATATGTGTATGTAGATATATGCACATGTATAGCTTAGTGTAGTTCTTTAGATGTCTTTTGTGTACTTTCTTTTTCTACATTGCTGCTAAACAAAAGAGCTACCAAATGGATTTTAATTTTTTATCTAACAGTTGACAACAAAGATCTCTTTATCTTTATCTTTAATGTGAAATGTTTACACTTTTCCAGTAACATTAATTATTTTAGGATACCGATAAATTTTTTTAAATATTGCTATATGCTGACCTCCATTGGCAGAAGGCTTTAACAAATAAGTGAAATGGTCCAAATTGCATACACATAATAGCATTCATTCATTCATTCATTTTCCAAACCGCTTATTCCTAATTAGGGTCGCGGGGAGGCTGGTGCCCATCCCAGCCGACTCCGGGCGAGGGCAAAGTACACCCTAGACAGCTCGCCAGGCCATCGCAGGGCAGAAACACGCTGACGGCTATGCAGCCTACTCTTGACGAACATCAGCAATGGTTCTTTTACATGCCTCACACCATAGACAGTGAGAGACATGGCCTGCATTTGCTAACCCAGATAGCTGCACTGGGAAACACATAATAGCAAGCACACAAAATGCACAAAGCCTGCTACTTTATTCATCTGATAGGTGTAAACCTCTTTCAACCCTCTGAAACTCCCTGTTTGATTATTTGTTCATTGTTGAAGTATGTGTGTGGTTTTAATGTTTAATCATGTTTTTACACACAAGCCCATAGAAAACCAGAGCCTGAGCCGACCTACTCTTAGCACACTTTACACCTCCCAACCTACCAATAATACTAAAAATCACAATAAAACAATCAGTGTGGTGTTTAATAGAAACAGACTGCATCCCCACACTTTCAGCCATATGGCTTCTGGATAACAGTTCAGCAGTTGAGCATATTTAAAAATTATCTCGCAAAGTAAAAACAAAAATTGCAAGAATTGCCAGAAAGTCATGTCATGTATATTACTGCCCCATATTTCTCTAACATACTCAACACATTGCTTAGCTATGCCCAATTCTGACTGTGTGCCATCTGTGAGCAGCGTTTCGGAGAAAACACAAGTGGCCACATCTTCACTTTAAATTTTGGATAGCAATGTCCCTTGCATCTTCATTTCAGTTTGGTTATTCTGGGATAACCACAAACCCTCATATATTCCAATATTCCAAAACCATGCCACATGGCCTGCAGTGTAACTTCGTGGAGGACTAAAGGGGCCCTGACATTTGCACGATTCTGTGGCACGTATTGACACGAGTCGAGTCGCAAACTGGCCGTAAACTGGCCCGAAATGTATGTAAACCCCTCGTGACTGCGTGCCATGTCGAGACGAGAATTTTGAAACAAAAAAAAAAAAACAGGGTGCACGACCCTGATCCACAGGGGTGAGTTCAGTAAAGGTGAAATAGATCAGTTTCAGCAGTTTCACCGTCAGTAATAAATAAAGCCGTGTGAGTGACGGCAAGTGGAACCGCACATTTTATAATTTACCTCCGTTATATGAGCTCGTGGGTTTATTATTGATGTACCGCATCAGGTGACCCCAGACGAGCGTTTTTCAAAATAAAAGATCTTTCAGACCCCGATAATTATTAAAATATATTTTTATTCAGCCTTTGTGACGGCCCAGTACCAATTGACCCACGGACCGGTACCGGTCCGCAGCCCGGTGGTTGGAGACCTGTGGAGAAAACTATGCGCGAAGTATGCGTGAACTCCTCGTGAAGTATGCGTGAACTAGTGTGGGACCCTCCCAGTTCGTGCCCCCAAAATGGCACGACTAACCACGACAAAATAGTGGTCAAAAGTCTTGCAAGTGTCAGGGCCCCTTAAGTCTCATTAAGTTTTACACTAATTATAACCTCAGTGAGACTTACTATCAGCAAACTCAGTCATGTACTGGTAAAGAAAAATATATAGATAGTTCCATGGTTTGAAGGAGACTAGGACATCATTCATCACTTCGGTAGATTGGAATAAAAATTGTGCAGATAAACAGTTTGGACCTTCATCACAATTCGTGTATTCAGAAATTGATTAGGAATGTCATGTAAGAGTGAACCATAATTATTGTATTATTTATTGCTTTTGAGGAAACATAATAACTTTCAGCCGGGATCGAAAGATTAGGTTCTTTTCTGTCTTTAAAAGAAAATCAATAATTATATGTTTAGAAAACAAATGATCGGTTATATTGGACTAATGAGAAAGATTGCTTTTTTACATTTCTACTATATTAGAAGCTTGCCTGTTTGAGAATGGTGGCAGCCATCTCATGGCCACAATCAAAGATCACATGGAACTCTTTCCCTCGCTTCATCTCCTTAAGAAGTGGTTTGGTGTCTTTTGTCTCTGCTGGCAGCTGTCGGATTTTTAACCGGATATTGTAACGAGACGGTGCCTTAATGAGCTCCTGTAACCGGATAAGACCTGAAAGAAGGAAAGACAGACGGGACCAGAGTAAAGAGCGATAAGAGGGGGGGGGAGAGGGAGAGAGCGATAGAGAGAGAGAGAGAGAGAGAGGATCATTAACACTGTTACTAACAAAGTCTCTGAGAAATGAGATTTTGTAAATGCATAATGTGCAAAATTCTCACTATCATACAGAGTTGGCTTAGAGTTTCAACATACACATTACAAATATGGATCTAGAATAATTGAAATTAGACTTTGCATTCAATTGATTCCCTTGACTTTAATTAGAATAAGATATGGAAACTAAATGAATGGGAGTCTAATATGACTTTAATTTTAATGAAATCAATCCCTGTATGAAATGTTCCAACTACTTCTCTCTCTCTCTCTCTCTCTCTCTCTCTCTCTCTCTCTCTTTTCCCGTCCATTTCTGCTTTCGTCTTTTTATACTCTCTTGACATTCTGTTCTAATTATTTTCTGGACTGGTCCTTGATTGAAAACGTACCTGTAATTCTTATGCATGAGTATGAAATACGAATACTTGTAAAATCCATCCCAACATGTACCAAAGCTTTACTTCACTTAATTATTACAGTGTTACAGGAGCCTATTTACTAGTTTTTTCTTCGTTATCTGTGAGTCTTCTGTATTTAGGTTCAACTCAGCTACCTGTTACCCATCTTTTACTCTCTCGGGTATAATTTAATCAAAATGCTAACAAGAAAGCCTCTTTTAACACCTGATCTATCCACCACCACCATCATCATCATCATCATCACCTTCCTCTTAATCTGGGAATGGTTCACGGGGACAGCAGGCTAAGAAGTGACGTCCAGACATCCCTCTCCCCAGCCACTTCCTCCTGCCCTTCCGAGGTACACTGAGGCATTCCCACACCTGCCCAGAGACAGTCCCTCCAGCGTGTTTTGGTCGACCCTGGGGTCTCTTTCCAGTTGAACATGCCCGAAAAACCACATCAGGGAGACATTCAGGAGGCATTCTAATTAGATGCCCAAGCCTCCTCAACTGGCTCCTCTCAATGCGGAGGAGCAGTGGTTCTACTCCAAGCTCCTCCCAGATGACTGAGCTTCTCACCCTATCTCTATGGGGAAGCCCTGCCATTCTGTGAAGGATGCTCACTTCAGCCATTTTATCCGTGATCTTGTTCTTTCAGTCACTACCCTAAGTTTGTGACCATCGGTGAGGGTTGAAATGTAGATCAGCTGGTAAAATGCGAGCTTTGCCTTCCGGCGCAGCTCCCTCTTCACCATGGCAGACCAGTACAAGCAGAGGTTGCACCGATGTATGGCTGGCGATCTCTCGTTCCATCCTTCCCGAGATACTTAAACTCCTCCACTGGGGGTTGGAACTCATTCCAGACCCGGAGGGTGCATTCCACCCTCTTCTGGCTGAGAACCATGGCCTCAGACTTGGAGGTACTGATTCTCATCACACTCAGCTGTGAATCGCTTCAATGAGAGCTGGAGGTTCTGGATTAATGAAGCCAAAATCCAGCCTTATCTATCCATTAGCATGAATGGTAAGATGTGTGTTTATGTGTACCGTGCAGCATGATAAGAAAGATATATGGCACTAATTTACTGTATTTAGTCATGATGTGAGAAAAGCAGTTAGCAGAATAAATTTAAATTAATCTTCTAAACAAACCTCACAGACAGCAAGCACAATTAAACTGATGAAAGCATTCTTACTGCATTTTAAAAAAAGATAATAAGTTGACAGATTTTACAAAATGTAATTTAAAGTTATGTTTTTTTTTTTTTAATTACAAGGCAGAAAGTGATTTAAAAAAAACATTTTAGCCATCACTCATATCACAAAATGTTTCAGCGGTTTTTTTTTTTTTTTTTAATGAGTCATTTGGGAAAAAGAATCAACTCTTATTGATGAACTGAGCCATATGATCAGACTCACTCAAGAGAATCAGTATTCACCTCAGTCGTCAGTATAGCCTTACAAAATTGTGGTCCGTCCTTTTTTTCATTTACTGCTGTTCAGCCACAGTGGTTTTATATAAGGTCAAATAACTGTTTTATATTACACAGATGATAGAACCCTATAGTATCTTGTAACATTGTGAACATGTTCCACTGAGCACACTGGACATACTATATACACATATGCACATACAGGTCACCTTTTCACCAACACAATAAACCTTTAAAAAGTAAGTAAACATTATTTATATACTTAATAAAAGTCACACCAGGTTCCTGAACTAAATTGTCTCTCATACATATGCCCTTTTTAACAGATGTACAGAAAGACTGAAAAACTAAACGATGCCATTAGTTTATCACTAAACATCCAAAATTTCTACTAAAATTATGCGCTGAAATTGTGTTCAAGTCCAGTGACTAGCTTCTGCTTTGTAAGATACATAGAGGTGCACTCCTGAGACTGCTGAGACACTCTAGTTAGTTAATGTCAATCCAGCTTTGTCACCTGGTTTGACACCAATTCTCCCAAATAATCAGTTCCGGTTGATGTGGTTGTCTTTGCCCCCCACCCCACCCCGTTGCTATTCTGTCATGTTTGCTCATTCTCTCTGCTCTGTCAGGGTAGAACAGTACACGTGGATGTTCAAAGGAAACATGGCAGGAGCAGAAAGGAAAAGATCAGTTGTCACTGCTGATCTGTATTAAGCAGTATTTCCCACCTGCTCCAAGCTCCATATTTAACTCATCGTGGCCTTTTTCTCCTTTCAATGTGTTTATGAGCAGCCCCTTAGGCATAAAACATAAAATTATGTGAAGACATCACTGCTTAATTTTTCCATGCCAAAGGACCTAAAACACTACCTGACGGAGCTACTACCATGGAAAGGATCCTATTTGATAAAGATGAGCAAGGTTTGTGTTGTCAACAGCTTTGAAGAGTTCCAGTCCTGCATATTCAAGAAATAATTTTAAGAAACTGTGAATGGCAGCCTGTCTTCGAGAGCTACAGACATGCAGGTCAGACGTGAAGGTAGCCCTTGCTGCATGGGCAGGCTTATTTAAGTCCAATTAAACATGTTGAACAAATTGCAGGCAGATTAAAGGAAGTTTCCGGTCACAGGCTTTAATAGCCAGCATGAAGGGCAGAGGCATTTTACTTTGTGGAAATTACACACATGCACGCATACGTTCTCTCAGTACATTTTTCATTCCCATTTTCACATTCAGCAGCACTAGAGTTGAAAATAAGGAGTCAGCAACACTGGCAGATGAGGGTGAAAAAAGACTTTACACTACACTGCCACCATTGCTGGAGTGGTGAGCATAACCACAAATCGTTTAGCGTGTATAGAAGAACATCTGTGTTGCAGTGTCATGCTTGGGGTATACTTAAACACCTTGTCTCTGTGTCGCACAGACATACCACTCGTGCTAACATAAGATGCTGTTCTTTTAATATAACATCTTATTAGCGGGTCTTTACATCAAAGTAACTCTTTGAAGGGCATGTCACCAAAGTGTGGACTTTTAGCAGTAATTAAAATTGGCATCATCTTATTTTCAGTATAATGCTGATTTAGAACAAACTATTGCAAGGCTGTATTTAACAAGCGAGACAGAAGAACCACAAATTGTGGAAATGTTCATTAAAATGTCATTATGAGTATTTGGGAAAATGGGTTTTTTATAGAGATGGAATCATCAAAGCACTTATTAGGGCACAAATGCAGAATAGAAGCCTGAAATTACAATCCCACTTAGGAAAAATGGCAACATGACAATCTAGGGAACACTAGCTAAGCATATGATGGGATAGCTCCTTCATTACTGTGGATGGTACTACTGGTTTTGTTCACTGACATAGATCAAATTGAAGCAGATTAGTTAAAGGAGTCCTAAGAGACATTGGGTGCACTCCAGCAGTACTTGTCTAAATTCAAACCTCAAGCTTGAAGTATATTTCAAACACTCTGATTTGACTATGTAAGCATAGGTATGTGCTTCTCCAAACAGATTCTCTCTCTCTCTCTCTCTCTCTCTCTCTCTCTCTCTCTCTCTCTCTCTCTCTCTCCCACACACAGACATGATACAATTATAATAATGGGTATCAGTAAAATGATCCAAAATAAAGTGCATGCAAAACTACTTATTTGAAACATACTATGTCCCCTATGCCATGATGTAACTGAGTGTAAGCTTCCAAAATCCCAAGATAAATTTCAAACTGCAATTCTCTTATGCCTTGAGCCACACAATCAAGCTCTATTCTCCATGCACATTACTGTTAATCTATAGTCTATACTGACCTTCACGTAATTTAACAGAAATATGTGGGTCAAATACACATATAAAAGAGCTGGCTGCTTTGGGCATAGAGTAAATTACCTTTCTGCTATGGAACAAAGTACATCACAGTGTAGTTTGTACAACCAATTTCATTTTATTGTTTTGGCCTGTAGTTATGTGCTCCCTCACATAAGAAACTTCAGCATAACACAAGAAGAAATAAATAAGGATTTGTCTTGTCGCTAGTGTGTGTATTGGCCCTTCATTGGCCTGGCAAGCTGTTTTGCGTGCACCCTGCCTTCACCCAGAATCAGCTGAGATGGGCTCAAGCCTCTCCATGACCCTAGAAGGATGAAGTGGTTTGGCGAATGAATGAATGAATGAATGAATGAATAATGAATGAATGAATGTTGTCAGTTTTGTATGTCATGTAAAGGGTTCTTGTTTGCTTTGGGAAGTATTGGTCTCTACTGTCATGATAAGAAGACAAAACATGATGAAAACGGTAAATTATTTATATTCTTAGACTATGTAGATAACTGGCCATCCCTCATCTGACTAACACACATAAAAATTCAGCAATACCTAATGGATGTGCCATGATGGCATAGTGGTTAGCACCTCCACCTCACAGCAAAAAGGCCTGGGTTTGATTCCCAGCCTGGATGATTCTGTGTGGAGTTTGCATGTTCTCCCCATGCTTGTGTGGGTTTCCTCCAGGTACTCCGGTTTCTTCCCACAGTCCAAAAACATGCATAGCAGGCTACTTGGCTGCTCCAAATTGTCCCTAGGTGAGGGTGTGAATGGTTGTGGGAGTGTTGGCCCTGCGATGGCCTGGAAAGCTGTCCAGGGTGTACCCCACCCTCACCCGGAGTTAGCTAAGTAGGCGCCAGCCTCCCCACGAGGCTAATTAGTATTAAGCGATTCAGAAAATGGATGGATGGAACACCTAATGGAGAACATAACCTTAGAACTTTTCCACAGGTTGCGACCAGTCTCTAATGTTCTGCTATATAATAAATTGAGACATTAGTTGAATGCAATAATGGCTATTGATCAGCTTGTTTATGTGTTCATTGTTAACCATTATGCTTGATTGAGCTATTAATCTAAGAGTAAACATGGCTAATTCATGAATTTTAATTACAGGTAGGCTCTTTTAAGCAACTCGGCAGATCTTTATTTCTCTTCTCACAATCACAGGCTCCTGATTTACAGCACATCTGTGCAAGTGTCTCTTGTTTTTGGTTCTCAGTTGGTGTTATACTCACATATCCTGGACTTGTGACAGAAAATCAAGGCAGTATTAACCTTAGTGAAAGCTGGCCATGTCCATTTATCCCTTAATTAATCTAAGCATTGAAAAACACAGTGATCAATTCTATCTTGAAGTTCAGACTCTGCCAGGAGACTTTAGTGCCTGCAGCAAAAGCTCAATGCTAAAGGCAGAGTGACCTTACATTTCCACCTCTAGCCAAGATGGAATGCATGCTATAGAACTTCACCAAAAAAAAAAAAAAAAATCATGCATATTCCAAGATGCATATGAAATGAGAGCACAGAATTGCACTGGTCTGAAGGCTTAACATAACAGGGAGCTTGAAGGAATCCTGTATGTACAGTCGAGGAAAGCTGCCAGGATGTCCTGTCTGCTGGCTACTAAACTGAGCCCTGGCATATGGCATATGTATCCTGGCTGCTGAGGTATGTGCACCTGCTGTTATAACAGGAGCTGTTGTCCTGGGGCTTTGGCTACACCAACAATCAGGCAAAAACAAGGAATCATTTAAAATCCCATGCTGTAGGTCAGATTCAGGTTTGTAGCAGATAAAGGTTCTTAACATACTGCAAACTGCAAAAAGTCTACTCCTTGTGTATGAGCTATAAATGAGCAAATTCTCACCTGTGCTGTTATGCAAACTGCAAAAAGGGTACTACATGTGTATGAGCTATAAATGAGCAAATTCTCACCTGTGCTGTCATCATACACCACAGTGACCATCCTCCACTTAAAAAAGTGCACCAGGTCTAGGATGGCCCTGCTGAGGGAGGAGAAGTCAGGGTAAAGGCTGACGTAGAATGAGTCACGGTTGTCTGACACTTGGTGCTTCCATTTGGTCTGGATATGTGGCACCCCTAGCGCGTTGCAGATGGACTGGACTGCATTTGCTGAAGAACTGTGAGAGGGGCCAAAAATGGCAGCCACTCCCAGAGAGAGTTGATCACAGGCTAGGGGAGGAATACAAGAATTAATAATGGTCAAAAATGAGAAATAAACAAATGTTCAACAACAAACTGAAATTTCTCACAATCTACAATTGTTTAAAGTGAATCAATATTTAAAATAAAGTTGGATAGGCAATACAACTATATATGTATAAACTCGTTTAATTTAAACAAAACAAGAAACAACATACTGTTTGATATTATACAGTATATATCAATGATAATACAATTTTGCCAACAGTAACTTTTGAGCAGTTTCTCTGTCAATTAATTGTGGGAAAATAAAGATAATTTATTATTATTATTATTATTATTATTATTATTATTATTATTATTATCTCATCTGCCTCCCAGCAAGAAGGCCTGGGTTCGATTCCCAGCCTGGGCGTTTGTTTCTGTGTGCAGTTTGCATGTTCTCCCCGTGCTTACGTGGGCTTCCTCCGGGTACTCCGGTTTTCTCCCACAGTCCAAAAACATGCACAGTAGGCTAATTGGCTGCTTCAAATCTCCCTAGGTGTGAATGTGTGTGTAAATGGTTGTGTGAGTGTTGGCCCTGTGATGGCCTGGCGAGCTGTCCAGGGTGTATCCCGCCCTCGCTCAGAGTCAGCTGAGATAGGCACCAGCAGCCTCGCGTCCCTAATTAGGATTAAGCCGTTCAGAAAATGAGTGAATGATTATTATCCCTGGTGTGGAAGACGTGGTAGCTTTCATGATTATTTCCACTCTCCTTATCTACGTACCAAGTCAGCAGCAATATTTTTCCTTGATAATGAAACCTATTATTACAATCACACATCTGCTCATGGAGGTTTTATAATACTGTGACTCACTAAACACATATAACATGACTGCCGTACCTTTTCTGGAAGCCTCAAAACTGTCATGGATGTTTATCCTTTGGATGTCATATGTAAGTGTTGTGTTTGGCAGTAGGGTTCTGTTTCTGTTGATTGTATTTAAAGCAAACTTAAAGGCTAGTTCCTCAGCACCAGATGGTCCACTTTCAATGGATTCAAATATTCCTCCTAGAAGGAAACAAAAAAAAAAAAAATAGGTTTCATTTTGCAAAGTACTACCAATAATTTTTCTTTTGCTGACCAAATAACATAAATGTCTATAAATAAAGCTTTTAATCAGCGCAAATGTTATTGTAAATAAAGGAAGCAAAACAAATACAACAAATTGAATGGTTAAAAAAAATAGAGGCATTAAAATATGAAAGGCAGAAAAATATCATATGGTGCACATATAGTCCTTTTGTAATTTAATTCAAGAGAGTCAGCTACACCACAGCCATTGTCTTGAGAACTGTTTTGACAGAAACTAGGTGACTGGATGCTGGCCATATTGGAGGCTCATAGATCAACGAGTCATGATTGGTGAGTGGCTCAATCAATCAACATGTCTGGGGCAGTAAGGCATGAACAGGAGAGACTGGGTGTTTTATTGGGATCAGGCTGTGATTTACCCTCTTTGTTCAGTGTAAAGTGAGTGTACAGCTGCACTCCATTTTTAATTGCACTACTTAGAGGAAACATGGGGTAATTTCTTAATTAAGTTCTCTTCAGTAACCGTTTAATATTGGTCAGGGTGGATCTGAGCTTTGTCCAGGGAATATTGGGTGTGAGGTATAAATATACACATCAGTCATAACATTAAAAACACTAGCTCTGACAGGTGAAGGGAATGACATTGATTAGTGTATAGTACATGGTGATAGAGTACTCTGTTTGCAATCTCTAAGTTAATAAACATTATAAAGAGTGGATAAGTATGCCTCTGTCCACCCAGCAGTATAAATGAGTACCAGTAAAAATACTGGGAAGGTAACCTGTGATGGACTAGCGTCCCATC
>JAQNCB010000001.1:24094261-24109295 GCA_030068295.1 Euristhmus nudiceps
TGTGTGTGTGTGTGTGTGTGTGTGTGTGTGTGTGTGTGTGTGTGTGTGTGTGTGTGTGTGTGTGTGTGTATGTGCACTTTTGAATGTTCATGCCCATGTGTAAGAAGGAGGGAGATGGGGAGAGTAAAATGTAACACCCTAGCTTTATCTCTCTAGGAATCATACATCTTCTTCCATTTCTTAACACACAATCTCAGACATTTCACTTCTTATGAATCAGGGTTACACTGCCAACTTTTCACACATGCGCAAGATCCTTTCTCTCGTCACACAATCTTGTGCTTTTAAACAAACATATGTGGATTGTATTGACAAAAACACAAAATCAAAAGAAGTTGTAAAACAGGTGAGCATGAGATATGAAGCCAATCAGCTGGGGTGGTTTTTCTGGGAAGCTTTTATATTCAGCCAAAATTAACTGATAATGGAACATAAAACATGGAGGGAAAGCTTTACAGTGTGGGACAATATATTGTGTGGGCACAATCCTAAAAGAGGATAGCACCTGATAGGTGTGGTCAAAGTTGGGTGATCTACAATTTTCTAAACACAGCACAGGCAGTTAATTTCAATATTACATACCAATATTAGGTTTGTAAATCTTGCCTATTGCCTCGTGAATGGACACCTTCACAATGAATGTGGTCTTCACAGGTGAAACCCAGTGCTCAAACTAAACATACATATTCTGGGCTACTGACTCTTTAAATCTAACAGGGTGCATCTGAACAACAAGAAACACTTCATTCACATTATTCATAATATTACGACAAATATACCACAGATATTACAAAAGTTGACATTAACTATACTCATTGATTGCAGAAGTAAATGACTTTAGTGTATTAAAAAAATCTGAAGTATTCGCCTTACAATTTAATATATCTAACATATAGATTTATTCATTCATTCACTGAACCGCTTAAACCTAATTAGGGTTGCAGGGAGGCTGGAGTCCATCTCAGCGTAGTCTGAGCAAGGGCAGAGTACACACTAGACAGCTCGCCAGGCCATCACAGGGCAGAAACACGCTGACGGCTATGCAGCCTACTCTTTACGAACATCAGCAATGGTTCTTTTACATGCCTCTCACCACAGACACCCATTGATGGTGGGGCTTGAACCCCCAACCCTGGGATCAGTAATCCAGCTCCTTACCACCAGGCCACCACTGCCCTTATATAAACATTAATTCATTTTATAATAACTTATTTATAGAAGGGAATAAAAATGACACAACCAAGCATGCAATCTTAGTCTCGACATCATTTAGAAACCATAGGTTTAGAGAAGATTTCAATAACACAGTAATATAAATAGTTGTTTATTTATTTCACATCATTAAGAATGACCCAACTGTAAACCTCTTATTCGCTATATTACTCTCTCCAAGAAAAATGTTCTCATGTTTTTCCTTTTTTGAGATATAAAATCTGTTGAGTAGAGATTCTTAGTAATTAAAAATGTCCACATTTTATTCTGTTTGAATATTTGCATTCAGCACACTTGTCTGTTTCCAAATAAATATCTTTCCTTCAGATGTTTCAAACTTGTATGAGGTATACATTCTTACATTAGACGTGTTTACATCTAATCTGACATCACATATTCATGCAACACTTTCCAGACCACACATGCACGGTCTGGAACAGATGTACACTGCAGGTTTTTCTTGACATTCCAAAAGCAATTGTTAAAATGTTTTTTTCTTATCAATGATGCTCCGCATACTTGACACTTCACAAGCTTCACTAAGACATATATAGGGGATGGTATCTTGTGTTCATAACAGGTATTTATTCAACAACCCTATTAAAATCTTTCAGCTGGTTTTGATGTAGGATTTCTTTTAGAAAGTCTTTTGACATTAGACTTTTCTGCTACATCTCTAATGAGGCCTAGATGTACACCACTGGCCCACATGAGGACAAAGGTGGAGCACCCACAGTCTCGATCAGCTCTCGCTCTCACAGTCTGTTATGCCTCTTACTGGAATGTGTCTCCTTAATGTTACTGTGGAAATGCTCAAGCAATGTGGGTGAAAGATAGATCGTTAGATGGGAGAATTGAATACTCACGTAGGATATATACACATACAGATGCATTCACAATTCCATGATTGGTTAAAATCAAAAACAAATGCAGACGATGATAATGATTCATGGTGTAAAGCTATCAGGATGTTTTATGATTATAAAAGTTCTTTAACTGTAAAAACTTGGCTCACCTTTAGCTACAGATGTTTTTCCTAGGGTTTTCCAATTCTCCTGCAATTAATTTCTCTTTAGTTAAAGCTTAATTACTGTCTAGGGATACTGTCTAAGGCAGTGGTGGCCCAGTGGTAGGGTGCTGAATTACTGATCCCAACGTCAGTGGTTCAAGCCTCACTATTAACATGCTGTCACTGCCCCCAGTGCAGCTAACTAGGTTATCAAAGGCCAGCCATGTCTCTCCCTGTTTGTAGTGAGAGGCATGTAATAAAAGAACCATTGCTGAGTCTTGCAAAGAGTAACTGCATAGCCATCAGCGTATTTCTGTGATGGCCTGACTAGACTGAGATGAACGCCAGCCTCCCCGCAACCATAATTAGGTTTAAGCGGCTTAGAAAATGTATCAATGAATCTTCACCTCTATAGTGTGTGCATAGACAGAGGCATCATCATCCTCATATTCAGTAATGACAACGAACTGATGTACATAATCAATAGTTATCAGTCCTGTTTCCACAGCTCTGCTGCACTGTACTCTGCTTTCAGGCTGTATGTAAGTGGCCTAACACCTGCTCATTTCTAATCCACGCGTCAACTGAAGAATTGCTTTTGTCATTTATGAAGTACAGTAGGAGTTAATGATCCAGTCTTTTAAAACTTGGCTCATTCTCTGCGAGTGGGACACTGGCTGCCTTTCCGAGTGTTTCATAATTGTCTTGAAATGCATTTCTCTTTAGAAGAACTTATCAGTAACTCAGAATGTAATAAACTTGCTCACAGTATCCAATGCTCAAGTACATGTTGTTGTTGCTGCTATAATGAACACCTTCATAAACTCTCTTATTATATATTCATTTTCTGAATCTCTTAATCCTAATTAGGGTCGAGGGGAGTCTGCCGCCCATCTTAGCTGAATTTGGGTGAGGGCAGAGTACACCTTAGGCAACTCGCCAGGCCATCGCTGGGCAGAAATACGCTGACAGCTATGCAGCCTACTCTTTACGAAAATCAACAGTAGTTCTTTTACATGCCTCACCACAGACAGTGAGAGACATGGCTGGCTTTGATAACCCAGTTAGCTGCACTGGGTGGGACAGCAGTGACATGTTACTAGCGGAGCTTGAACCCCCGACCAACACCCTACCAACAGACCAGCACTGCCCTTTATACATTGTATACAGCAATTAATAACAGAGTTAAATAATTTAATCCAAATACATTTTATTCAGTTCTATATATTTTACAAGGCAGCATGGTGGTACAGCAGGGAGTATTGCTTCCTGTTAAGGTACACGCTAAGTGGTACCTGACTGGGTGGGTGTAGATCCATACACGGACCAAGCAGCAGAACAGACGTCGATGGGTGAAAACAAAACAGTTCTTTATTAAAGGTATTCCCAGAAACACTGACTGAAGTGCAGACAGACTGACTCTATGGTCACAGTCTCCGTGGCACAGCAATACGGGGTAAACATAAAAAAACAAAACGAAACCAAAACCGACATTCAGCAGGAACCGGAATACCGAAACACAACACAGTTCTTTTTAGCTTTTGAGACAGAAAAACCAAACACAGTCCTCAAACAGACAGAACACGACAGAACACGAGGATCCAGCAAACGGCATGCTAACTAGCCAGGCTATATATAGCCCACTGAAAACACGATACAGCTGGTTAGGGGGTTCGCCACTCAGCGTGCGCCAAGGCCACGAGGAAGCCAAGGGCCGCCACGACCTGTTACAGCACTCCTAGTGGCGGGGTCATGCAGCGTCGTGACTGCTTCCATACAGTTCCAGTGTCCCATGTTCAGTTCTGAGCTCAGATTATTCTCTGTGCAGCTTTTTTGTTTCCTCTACATGTTCATGCAGATTTCCACATGATTGGCTACTGAATGTTTGTTGTGGCCTGCTATACGCTGGCATTCCATTCAGGGTATAATCCTGCCTCACATCCAGTATTCCTGGGTACACCTTGGATCTGTGTAGTTGACCACAGTAACATGGTTACTAAAAATGAAAGTCCAAGTTGGAGTGCATCAAGGTTCTAAACTGAAACCTCTTTTATTCATTATCCTTTTGGAGGTTCTGACATGAGACTTTCACACTTTCTGCCCATGAGAGTTAATTTGTATGGATGACTATCATGACTGTCATGCTATCAGAGTCTCTTGACGGTGTTTTAGAGATGGGGTAGCTATGGAAGTCAGGGCTCCAATCAAAGGATTTGAGTGTGAGCATGGGTAAGACCAAGTCAATATTCTGTGGTGCAGTGTGTATCATAATCATGTTGGAACGTGGGAGAAATTTCGAGAGCTTTTACCATCCCGACAAATAAAAGTTTGTCACTCAACCTGCGGAAATATCTAGGCTGTAGGCTCTTCTTTGCAGGAAGTTTTGCTCCATGCAACTGAGTGCTGGCCTCTGAAGATGAATGACCTACATAGGATGACAAGGAATGAACGTATGATGCTGAGTTGGCTGTGCTGCATCAAGCTGGAGGACAAAGTAAGCACTCGTGTTCTGTGTGATAGCCTAGGACTGTTAGACCTTGAGAGCATCCTTCAGTGTTGCCAGGGTCTTTGGTTAGAGCACATGCAAGGATCCACTCCAGGGTGAGAAGGAAGGGCAAGGGGGCAGAAAAAGGAAGGGAAAGTTCAAAAATACCTGGGAGGACTATATAAGAAGCTATCTTACAAATTTGGATGCGGTGTATGTATATGGCAGCAAGACATGGAGAAGGGCAACCTATCAGTAAGTGAGTGAGTGAGTAAGCCACCTTATCGCCATTTAATCAGGAAGTTGTGGATTACAGCTTGAAAGTTTGTATACACTCCAATCAAGTTAAGAATATACAGAAACTCCAAGAAATTCAAAACAAATCCAGTCAAGTCAAATGATTTTTTTGAAAAACTTGCTTAATTTACAATTGTGTTCATTATTATTTCCTTGGGTGCAAATAATCACGGGATTTGTTTTAGGTAAAAGAATTGTTTATTGATCAGGGATTTGTTTTTCTCTGAATAAATTTATTTTAATTCAACCCTTCTTATTTTTTCAGTGCTAGATGAAGTTGTTTACTCAAATGGGTTTTTTTTCTAACCTTTTTTTTATCTTTACAAGGAATGCTAATAATTGTGATTAATAATTGACCAATTGAGCAGTTATGTCAATCAGAATCTTATGTCAAACAGGATCCCTTATTGAAGAAAGTGTGTAGCATGTGAACAGGGTTGAAGGGGAGACATATAATATACTAAAAATATACATACAAAATTATTGTGCATATGTAGTTTTATTCTTGTGGGCTTGTGAATTTCAGACACCCTGTACAGTCAAGAACCAATTTATGGCTAAAATTAATAGATATTTTTTAAGATGTAAACTGAAGCGAAGTGGAAACTTCAGCGAAACATTGCTCCCAAAGTGAAAAGGGGATTGTAGCAGTATATGGCATCTTCAAAGTCTAGTATCCTTCCTTCAGCTGCAGAGACTAGAGCCTTTATCTCAGTGAGACTCTGTGTACAGGGGGGGGACAAGAGATAAAAGAAAAAGAGATAGAAAAATTGTAGCATGTTCTATTTTCCATTTACTTTTCGCCACCCCCATCTCACCCCCTCAATAGGACAAAATTAAAGGTTTCATCATGGTCTATAATTAGTCGACTCTGACACTAATTAGAAATACTCTTTGCAGTGCCACTTCATATGAGGGCAGATAGAATACCCTATTTTGATTTATTTTTTTCCACTGGAGGCGTCTATAGTCTTTACACTGGTTGAGAGGTACAGCAATATATATCAAGACACAGGTCTTGGATAAGGAGAAACATACTAACTATGGGTGTGTTCAGCATGAGCACTGTGTAGCTTTTTGCAGTCAGGAAAGTATCAAGGTCCATTACTGAAGATAGGGCCTCTGACTTCTGAACATGGACAGTAATTTATCTTTCTTGCCCAGGTCCATATAACATGGCAAAAAATACTGGCATATAGGTAAACAAACTTTGGTTCATCTTCATCAAAATTCACTCATTGCCCACATGATGTTGCACAACCTTTAGAGAAATGTCAAAAAGTAACACTTGAAGAAAGAATCTTCATTTAATTAAATGGACAAAGACATCTGTTAAATCCACAGATTTTTTTTATTCCTTACACATAAGCAACAAATAAGTTAGATGATCATTAGGTGATCAATAGAATGAATTCACATTATCTATATCCCTTATCCACTATAGCAGTGTAGACACTAAACATAATTCTAGCTGATTTAGTATGAAATGTAGGGTACAAGCTGAACATGTCATCAGTCTATACCAAGGCTAACACCAAGCTGAGCAACTGTTTACACTTACATTTACATCTATTGACAAATTAGTGTAGTTAACCTTATCTGCATGTCTTTGGACTGTGGAAAGGAAACCCACCCAGATGTGGTGTAGGAATACAAACTTTGTATGGAAGAACCCATTCATCTGCTTGATTTGGACCCATAACCTCTTTATTATGAGGCTAACCAATACACCACGTTGCAACTTCTTTGCACCAAGATATGTAATTCTACACAGAAGCTGATATTTTCTTTTTTTTTTTTTTGCTTTATTACATACTGATGACAAATTAGTTTTCAGTCATCAGCTTTTCAAGTTTCAACATACAATATGTTCCAAAAACTATGAGATGACTTTGATAGAGATAGAATAAAAAAAAAAACCTTTTCCTCTGACAAGGATAAAATTACACTGAGAGACTTTGAAGGAGACTTTGATCACGAATATAGGAGATACACATGAAGTAAAATGTTGAACTCGACCAAATTGCCAGCAGGTAAGACGGTACATGAGGCATCAAACTGAAAGCCAAAGTGCATCCAGTCACAACAGCAAAAAAAAAAAAAAGTTGAGGAGATAGGAGAGCGATGAGAAAGGGATTAAAAATCTATCGATCTAGCACTGCAATCATCCACTCACATTATATGAGCCCGTGTTTAATTCAGCTTCACAAAAGGTGAGAAGAGATTGAGGTAAAGAGTGTGCACTTGGGAATAAGGTGTGGAAAGAGATAGAATAGAGCAGTACTGTCCTGACGAATTGCCTCCTGCATTTAGAGTCTATCCTAACACATCTACTTTTCTACCTTAAAACGACCCAACACACACACACACACACACACACACACACACACAAACAAAACCCTCTCTCTTTCTCTCGGAGTAGACTCAAACAGCTGTAGCACTAGGCAGTACACCAATGTCATGAAGGGACATAGGCTCATTGCCAGAGAAATAGGCGAAAAATTGAAAAATTGGTGGGGGAAAAACTGAAGTGATTATTTGTCCGTGTACTCCAAGTGAAGATTACTTTGAGCTTATACGCTTTCAGATATGCTTTCAGCTCAGGCAGCAGCAGACATCACTGTGAGCTGGGTGCACTGACAGAAGTGAGCTTTGTTCTTGAAGAGAGAGAAGTTTGATGCACTGTTCTGTGGTCACTGTGATTCTCTTCTCTACTCATATCTGTCTCTAACAATACGCTCCCTCTCTTGTTCACTGCTCCTTTTTCCTCTGTGTATCCCCTGATCAGAGACATACCATCCTTTTCATTACTGGAATGATTCCGACAACCTTCAAACAACATTCAAAAGAAAGCTTACTGCAACCTTCATGTAATATTTGTTTACCACACTGTATGTCTAATATTCAGTCTCAAATACACACTGCTAATTATTTTTATAATAAAAAAAAACCTTTTATTAAAACCATCCAGTACTAGACAAATCCGAATAAACCACAAAAAGCATTTGTTGAAACTACAGTGCAATTCATTTATATAGCACCTTTTACAAAACAAAAACACAGACACTAGTGTATAAACCCCTGGTGAAAAACACAAGGGCGACTGAGCAGGAATAAAAACATTTCAGAAGGAGAAAAAAAGCATTAGAAGTGACCCAGGCACAAGACTGGATGTTTTTTGTTTGTTTGTTTGTTTGTTTTGTTTTTCTGGCTGGCACTGGGAATATGTTCTTTCTACATGTCAACATGAAATTGGAACATGGAACAAAATCAGCTAAATACTGCAAAATTAGGTTCCACGGTCGAGAAATCTTTGCCACAATTTTTGTAAATTTGTTTCTGTATACCACCACAATGAAGCAGTCAGCATTAGACTGAAGTGTAGACTTTCAGGTTTATTTTGAGGTGTTTAAGAAAAAGCCATACAATGGCCTGGCAAGCTGCCCAGAGTGTACCCTGCCCTCGCCCAGAGTCGGCTGAGATGGGCATCAGTTTTTATACGGAATAAGCCTTGCCTCTACCCATTTTTAAAGTTTTAAAAATAATTGGGCAAATGACAAGTGGTTTCAAGTGGACATGAGGTTCTGTTTCTTCATTAGTTCATGGCAGATTCACTCACTCACCCGTCATTTGCCAAACCACTTAATCCTATAAGGGTCATAGGGATCTCAACCAACACTGAGCAAAGGTGGGGGTACAATCTGAACAGCTTGCAAGACCATCACAGGGAAAACATATACACAACCATTCACACTCATAACTACAGGCAAGATGCACGTCTTTGAACTGTTGGAGGAAAGCAGAGTCCCAGGAGGAAATCCACATAAGCACAGGGAGAACATGCAAACGCCACACAGAGCCTATTAAACATGGTGTATGGATGTCAGTGGAAATGGGTCATTGCTGTTTATTAATGATGTGATTTCTGATGTAAGTAAAAGGATAAATTGTGAAGGGTATAGAGCTATACTTTCTACTCAGATTCAGTAAAATGTTTCAGTGCTGATAGCAAAACACTACATAGTACAAAAGGTCAATGAACCAAAATACAGCAAGAGCAACCCAAAGACTTCTCAAGACAGAACAGTTTAATCTTCAGAATGAAATAGGGTTCAGCTCCTTTTGAGATTGGTGGTTCCAGATCCCAAGCTATGTGTCGAGGTGAGTCCGACTGTATCTAGTCGGTATCTCTCCACCTCAAGCACCAGCTCAGGCTCTTTCCCTGCAAGAGTTAATAGCTGAGGACTGATCCGACAGAGCCCACTCCTTTGGTTACAACCCAGCTCACAATGCACCTGGCCCCTGTAGCGCCCCCCACAGGTGGTGGCTCCATGGGAGGGTGGACCCTTGCATCCTCTTTGGGCTGTGCCCAGCCAGACTCCATGGGCAGAAGCCAAACCACCAGACGCTCTCCTTTGAGTCCTTTTCCCAGTCCTGGCTCCAGGGCGGAAACCCCAGTAAGCCATGTCCGGGCAAGGAAAACTAAATTCCAGTTGTTTTTCTTTCCATAGTAGCCTTTTGAACTGCACTTAGTCTCAGGATCTCATCTCTGCTTTTTGTGGATGGCAGTGTCCTTTTAGCTTCATCAAGCCAAGACCTCCAGCTGTCATTGGAGCAATTTGTAGCTGAGTGCGAAGCAGCCAGGATGAGAATTAGCACCTCGAAGTCTGAGGCCATGGTTCTTCTACACTCTCATAACCTATCGAGCACACCCCAGTTGTATATAGAGATCAATGGGTATACTCTGTCTTCTACTGGAATCGGCTAGGATGAGCTCTAGCCTCATTGCAATCCTAATACAGGATAAAGTGGTTTGGAAAATAGAAATGGTAGGTTCTTCTTATACATTAGATGCTTGCTTCTATTTGGCTACAATGCACATCACTGAGAAATACTGCAGAAAACAGAACATTTTCCATCATGTTACAAAATTAGATTATTAGATGTCAGATAATTGTGGGCTGGAACAGCATTAATATAAGTATGTGGATTCTGAATACTATCTAAAGGAAGCCAACGTATTCAGAAAAAAATAAACCACTCGTCATTATAGTATCATTTACATTAGTTTCTTTTGCTAGAATATTTAAACTACAGACTGAAAGAGAGGAACTACTAGCAACAACAGTATCTAGCTTGACTCCTGTAACTTATTGTGATTATTTCCTCAATTTTGACAGTCTTGTTGTATGTTTTGGCATCAGCACTAGCCTGGATACGATATATCTGACATAAATCAATAATGTTACTTCAACCTACTTCAAAATGTGTATTGATATTGAACAAATGAAAATTGACATTCACTCACACATAATCAGCCAAGAATAGGCCCTTTGCAGCTTGAGGTCACATGCTTGGATACCACATAATGCAAAGCAAGCATTCCTGACAAAAAAAACAAGCTAGACCAAGTTCAAGCATGTTATAAACAGAGGCTTAATCTTACCGCATTATTAAAAATTAGTTGTTAGAATAAATGCAAGATTTGTACTACTTGTGGGCCAAATTAATTTTAGCATGACCAGTATTTTAACAATAGATTGCCAATTACCTTGCAACTCCTTTGGCATTGCAACTGGAAACACATGATTTTTTTTCCCGCTCTCTCTCACTTGGTGTTTTGGCCTCTGATAACAGCGTTGTCGACACATTGAGTACTTGTATTTGCTACTGCCTTTAAATATCACAAGCATATATGAAAGTCAAATCAAGCAATCAACAAAATATTAAAGACTGGACCCTCAACACTTCTAAGTTTTAATATTTTGTTGATTTCTTGATTTGCCTTTCATATATGCTTGTGATATTTAAAGGCAGTAGCAAATACTCAACGTGTCAACAATGCTGTTATGAGAGGCCAAAATACCAAGTGAGAAAGAAAAAAAAAATCATATATGTGTTTCCAGTTGCAATGGCAAAGGAGTTGCGAGGCAATTATCAATCTATGGTTAAAATACTGGTCATGCTAAAAGTAATTTGGCCCACAAGTAGTACAAATCTTGCATTAATTCTAATGTATACTTTTTAATAATGTGTATAGATAACTACAACTATTGACTAAGATGCTTTTGCCTTTAATTTTACCCCTTTCTATAAACATACCTACAAATAATCATCACAAAGGGCCAGCTGTAGCCTTGGTCAGATAATTGGCTTTGGGACCAGAACGTTGCAGGTTCAAGTCCCGAGTCAGCAGGAAAAGTGTGTGGTGGTGGGATAGTGAGCTCCACCTTCATGGCTGAAGTGTCCTTGAGCAGGGCACCTAACCCCCAACTGCTCTCCGGGCAACCCCCAATGTGTGTTGCAGCCCACTGCTCTGAGTGTGTGTGCTCACTTTGGATGGGTTAAATGCAGAGACAATAATTTCCCTTGCAGGATTAATACAGAAAATCAATTTTTTTTAATGTTTGTCTGAAAAGTTGTTGATGTTGCATTTTTAACTTTGTCAAAAAATATACTTTTGTACAGTCCTAATTTTTTTGTTTATTTGTTTTTCTTAGTCCAGAAAATAAGGGGCAACTTAAGCTTTTGGGTATAATGTGCTTGACTTCAGTGTAATGCAATGTGTGAATGCTTCAATGCCTGCCCGCCTGAATAGCATTGTGATGTGGCATCCAACCCCTTGACCTCTATCTAAAAAAGGCCTATTGGATGTTTAAATGAAAACACCAAATTTGTAAGATATGCATTGCTGTACTATTGAGGACATTACAAACACTGTCTCTAATATTGTATCTAGAGTATCTATCAGTCTACTGTAGCATCATCAGAATCCAGCATTGGCCTTTGTTCAAAAGACATAACAGTGAAAATGGAGTCGGGAAAGGAGTCTCACTTACTAAGCATTAGTCAAGTCAGAGTGGTGACCCTGAAAAAGGCTGATGTAGGAGAGGTCCGAATTGAAATTCCCTCCACATCCTCCCTCTCTCTCTCTCTCTCTTTCTCTCTCTCTCTCTCTCTCTCTCTCTCATTCTCTCTCTAGCACCTTGGCAAGCCACCCCCTGACAGATATTGTACAGGCAAGAGAACCGTAAATTGCTTTACTTTACTCTGCCTAAAACATTTATGACAGTGGAATCAGTCATTTACAGTTCAATATTGTTTTAAACTGATTTATATTTTCAGAGGCAAAATGAATTTGGGGGGGACTGGCAAGAGTTTTGACTTTTAGTAATAAGGAGTTTACAGCTAGAGCAAAATATAGCTGATTTCTCTAACAAAAAAAGAGGATGACTAAAACAGATAAATTCCAGTGACACTCTTTTCAATCTTTAATAGTGCAAATTATTTTAGAAATATGAGCATATTATTAATCATCTTTCCATTACAGATTGATTGACAGTATAGTGAAGCATGAGATGTAATTTGCCAGGGTCATGCTTCGCTATGCCAAATCCTAGTAGGCCTGATCATCAGTTTCTTCATCTTTCAATGAAAATCACCGAACTGTGATTTTGTCAGCAAATTTGAAAGCAGGGTATAAAATAATGATGAGGAGAAGAAAGGCACATTATTGAAGAGAATCTAGCATTAACACAGTAGCAATCAAATTAGAGCAGTGTTTTATGGTACAAAGGTTTGCATGAAGATTCATAGGCAGATTCTAAGGTAATATCCTCGACCACATGGCACATACAGTATATTTACTTCCTTGAAATGTAATAGTGAAATGGCTAATTGTACGATCATGAAATTTTGGAGCCAAACTGAATTGCTTGCACTTGCATTACTTGCAAAAAAATGAAAGAAGAAAAAAATGTTATTCATTGTCTTCCTCAAAACTAGTAATAAACAATTTATATTGAAAGTACATTTGGATTGAAAAGTCAAAATGTTCAAAAATATCTATATTCTTAGAATCCTTCCATATTTATGCATATCTGGAACAAAGTGACCGACTGACAAATGAGACAAACAAAAAAGAAAAAGCTAACAAAACAAAAATCCATATAGATCGGTGCATAAAGAAAGTAGGAAGAAATAGGACTTGCAGTTAACTCCAAATTTGCCATGGTTATAGTTTCCAGCATCGCAGTCTTTCTTGAATAGTTCTTAAAGACATAACACATATATGCATATTTACAATCTACTTACACTCATCATCGTTACTGAGTGTGTTTATTTGTTTGTCAGTCTGTCTGTAAACAAAATCTTGACAAAACCCATGCATGGATTTTCAAAAAATTTGGTGGGGACCCCAATGTACCTGAGTCCCAAAAATTATTGAATTTTGGGGTGACAGCGTCAAAAAGTTTGGAGATATAACACTTGGAGTCCACTGCTCAGTCCTCAGTCAAGTTTTGTAAAAACAAAATGAGTTATTTCCCTTAGTCTCTTTTTCAGGCACTTACATACGCCCCACTGACAGCTCCACTATCAAAACCTGCTAACTCATGTTATAAATTGTCACAGAGGAAGTGAAACTCCGTCAAAAAATTCTATGTCTATAAAACTAAAACTAGATTTTTCTTAAAAACTGACCAATTTGACTTAGTAGGTTTTGCAAGTGAATTGCTTGGAAAAAGTACTGATGGTCATGCCATTACTATGGAACGCCAATAGAAATTCATATATGGACTTTCAAATGGAACAAATACCTTTGACCTTGCGTGACTTTACAGGGTTAAACCCTAAGGTTCTATCATTATTCAACATTTTTTTAATATTCTACTCAACACAGTACTCCAATTTTCAATACTACATTTTAAGTTGACAAAATAGTGCTTAAAAGACTACAAAGAAGGGAATTTTTTGTGTACATACATTTGTGACAGATTGCACACCACTTTTACTTTGTTGCCAAGAAAACATAAAGGTGTAATAAACAGTATGGCAGTCTACACTGTTGAAAACACTTTCTTTATTTCTCCACTTCTTGGAATTTACTGTGTTTGTCATGATGACTTGCTTAGTGTGTGAGAAAGAGAGCTCATTTATAGTTAGTCTTAGCTCTCCATCTCTCAAGCCTGAGTTGATAGAATGATTCTTACCAGTGATGTGCTTGAGAAAGCTATTGTGCCATGCTGATGGATGGAGTTTCTTGGTGCAGTGGGGTCTGGCTGTTTGGAGGCCTTAAATCAATCTGCTCATTTGTGTCTCTGTCAGGTTGATCATCGAAAAAGTGCAGTTGAGAGGCTGGAGAATGATGCTCCTCCATGCTGAGCAGTACATTTTCATTAAAATGCCCACTGTATCCTGTCTAAGAACTAAGCTCTCTGTTGCTGCTTGCATCTGTTGAAATGATCAGAGCTCTTTGAGCTTTTGTTCAATCGATTTATTATTATTTCTGACACTAACTGGCTTAAAAGAGAGCTGTGAAAATGTTTGAAAATCATGCTGCAAAGAAATGTCTAAATATCATTGCCAACAATTTGAAATAGAGATTGGTTTTATTTTATGACTCAATCTAATTGGCAAACAGATTTTGTTTTATGGTAGTACTCAGTAAGAAGCATGTCTCAATGCACTCTTTAATGTACTCCGAAGCCTGGCAAAATATTTTATTGAGAACAATATAGTACAGTTGCAATGAGAAATAAAAGCCCCTGAAAATCATTCTAAGACATTTTTACCACCTACTTTTATGAAGCCAAAAAAGCTTGTTGAAAAAAATCAGAGATAGTATTGAACATATGACAGCAGTAAGTAATTTTGTCCTTATACTAATGGTGTAACTTATAGTTAAAGACCTATCATGCTCAGTATGCAAATATGGACATTAAGTTTTATTATTAAAATTGTTATTTGCCAAGCAAATAAATACATTAGCCTAGAAATGTGTTTACATGTAAATATGATACAGTTCAAGAACCAGGAAGTAGGAGTTGAACCATTTTTTTAATTATTATTTTATTCACCATTTTATTGGAATAATTGTACTGAATTAAATCTGGCTCAAAGGAATAACAAATTGCCTACTTCTTTAATTCATGCCCATCTTATTGCTCATTGCTAACTAAAACCTGTTTTGACACTGAGGAGGGCGGTTATCCAAAGTCGATATTCATTTCACAAATCACAAATTTATACAA
>JAQNCB010000001.1:24290491-24301968 GCA_030068295.1 Euristhmus nudiceps
GAGCACACAGATTGACCAATCAACTGCCTGAAAACTCAGATCAGCTGATTAAATGCTGTTTTGATGCTTGGTTGAAACAAAAACCTGCAGCCACACGGCCCTTTTGGGAATGAGTTTGACACCCCTGCTGTAGAGGAATGACAAACAAAGTGGAAGTAAACTGCACCATAAAGGTGTTTTGGTGTACTCTTCAGGAAATACAACAAAAACAAACTAAAACAATATTTCTATAGTTTATATTTACAAGTTTTAACCATAAACTGTGATGGGTCAGGTGAGCCCTGTGTTTTATGTAGCTGACTGTCCGTTTTGTTCACCTACTCCTACTCAACTACTCATTCAGATATGAATGGAACAGCCCACCCAATTTTTTTTAGTAAATCCTATAGAAAATAAAAGAAATACAAATTAAAAAGAACATTTTGTAGTTAATTTCCATTTTAAAGTGTGAAGGGATTACACCATTTGCTTTAAATGACAGTGATGACATGTGAGTCAGCTGTGTTTTGATTTAAGCCTCATCCTCTCAGAATAATGATTTATCACCCAGAGATAGCAACCCAGTCAGATTGTGCCATTCCTTTGTAGTACATACTCGTAGACGGTGTTGACCCTGGACACTCAGGATACTGCTTAGATCAAAATGGTGAACAAAAATTATTGGTTTGCTGGTATCTGATTCGGAAATCTTAATATTTAATAAACTGCTGTTCGAGAAACGAAAAGGAAAGCTACACAAAGCTACAAAAGCTTAGATGTTCCATTTCAGGGACTATTCAGTGATGTCCACCTCGCCTTTGGTGAATATTTATTTTCTATGCTGTGCTGTTTTTGTAAAATTATATGCGAATAAGCTGCAAATATTAAATCAGGAAAATTTTAATTGACCAAGAATTGTATCGTCAGGTCACACTGAAATCAAAATCAGCAATTGGTTTCCCCCAGAAAAGAAATGCAATCGATTCATCTTTACTTGGTTCTGAAATAATTGTTGCTGTTTCACAGATCAGTGCAGCATCCTTCAGTGGAGACCTATAATGTAGCAAAGCATCTATTCATTTTTTCCTGTATAATAGATATGATTAGACATTGTCATTTAATCATACTTGTTTTAATCAGTAGACTCCCCATAATGCACCGCAACAAACTTAAAACAAAAAAAAAATCTAATGTTCCATATAAGTAATGATTATTAGATGTGGATCAGAAAAAGATGAGATAGAACTTGTGTGAGAAAGAGAGTGATTTGCTTGCTTGTGTGTATGTGCATGTTCGCTTGCCCCTTATGTCTTTTTATCTCCCACACTCACCAACTCAAAAGGGACAGGAAAAGCTGTGAATTCAGCCCTCTCTTATTTTGCCCATCTGCTCACAGTAATGAGCTTCCTGTGTCCCCCTGAACACCAACACACATGCACAAAGACACTTGGCACATTCGCCACATGTATGACAGTCAATACTTTTATAAATACATTTTTTCATAATTTTTAAAAAAGATGAATAGTCTGCAGTAATGAAGACCACCACAACCTGACTGCCAGGGTTTCACCTGAGGAATGTTTTAAAACTAACTTTACTTCTCTGCAAGGAATTACTCTATTTAAAAAAAAAAGGAAAGTCCAGTCCTTTAGGTTATGGGATTAAAGCACACTTGAATTACAGTCCCCTGGCCATAGAGCACACATCAGCACATCACGTAAATCCTTAATAACTCTGAAACTGCAGACTGCATCCCTGACTCCTGGCCTGTAGCTATTAAAAAGGAATGATTGCCAAAATGAATTAATGAACATTTGCTTTCAACAGTATGGCTGCACAATGAAGTGAGCACTGTTGCAGTTAATTCATTTAATTAGCATTAACGCTACCTGAATGCAATTGTTTAAAAGAAATCTGCGGAGAGAGAAGATGAAGGTGAGAAAGTGAGACAGAAAGGTAGAGGCTAAGCTTAGACGTGGCAAAAGATTATATGAACTTCTCCCCATTTAACAGAATCTGCACTACAATTACTTACTTACTTGTGTATTTATACCATCTGTTTAAAACGTTCCTCCTTTTCACACCACAGCCAGCTTATGTGCACTAACACCCAGCAAATAACTCCCAGCTGAAATCCTGGCACTGCAGAATTAGTTTAATGACATGGTGAGGTTTTTTAATGGTTTAATTATTTTATAGCAGTGATGTTGAACAGAAATCGTACCTAGGTCACATCAAAGGCCTATAAACTCACTATAATTTTTTTTCCTAGGTAATTATTTATTGTCAGTTAACACTAATCACCTTACAGAAAAGGGAACTCTGGCTATATGCACTGCAAGCTGATATCATTTAATAAAGTTTGCTGTGCGGATGTTGATTACACTGGAAGATGAAAAATGCAGCGAGGCAGACAGTAAACAGATGCAGACAGACGGTTAAAATGCAGCCTTGCTGTAATATTTCAGACAAAATGAAACATTCTGCAGTCAGCTTCAACATATTTAAGAGTAGTCTGCAAAAGCAGCTTTTGCTTTAATACTGTTTTGATATAAATTTCTTTGAAGTTTACTTTTAGTATGGCATAAAGTAGTTTTTGTTGACTACACTGCCACTAACTGAATTTGGCCTATTGGTATGCTTTTAAAAAAATTAATAGTTGTGTAGCTCCTTTTATTGTATGGCATCGACAATAAGCACAATCTGATTGGTCACCGTGTGGGCAATAAATCGCGTATTGACCAGTGTGTATTCGCTGGGCAAGTTGGCTATAAGCTATCTGCACTGTGCACTATGACCTTTAGCGGCTTCAAGAGAAGCATTTCTCATTATTAGCTCCCTTCATCACCAAAGCTGAGCGGAATGGCAGATCTAAAAAAAGGGTTCAGTGCATCCATGTGACTTGTTAGTGCAATAACTTTAGGCGCATATTTGGTGGATGCCTCTGTTTCAGGGGCAAATAGAGTGGGATACTATATGGGTCACCTTAACCTTGTTTGACGGTCACTTTTAATATATTGGATTTTTTTTTTTTAATTCCTGCAAATGGAGGGCACCCATAGCCTAATGGTTAGAGAAACGGCTTTGGGACCAGAAGGTCACTGGTTCGAGTCCCTAGTGAGTGTAGAGGAGTGAGCTCCACCTTCCATTCCTCCACATTCATGGCTGAAGTGCCCTTGAGCAAGGAAGCTACTCTGCGTATGCCCCTTATGTGTGTGGTAGCCCACTGCTGAGTGTGTATGTGCTCACTTTGGGTGGGTTAAATTCAATTATAATTTTAGCAATAATTTCTTTTGCGGGATTAATACAGTATAGCAGAATAAAAATATATAGAAATTGTGATAATCTTGAAAAGAAATGAGAGAATTACCAAATTTTGGTGGATGGGTCCTTTGCAGGAAGGTCTCGGTTAGTGTTCTGTATGGGTGAATTTGTTTCAAGGTCACAGCAGTCAAGTAATTTAATTAATCTGTATTAGAAATGTCATGCTGAGATTTCTATGTACGGACCTTGCACATTAAAATACATTAAAAACGTGTCTGTAGGTGAAGAATTAGGACCTCACACATGCTTGTACCATGTGTCCTTAGAAAAGGCAGAAGTCTGAAATACTAAATTCCATTTCTCTAGTCTTTGTGCTCCATTATCTTTATTTAACCCCCTCAACTTGTGTAGGTGGCTACGTAGTCTAAAGGCCAAATCTGAGCGTGTTTCCATGTCACTTTAGACACGAGACCGACTGCACCAGATGTGTTGATTTTAAGCAGCGTTTGAGCGCTGTGTTACGAGTCCTCCCACACGGTACTGTGGTGTGAGTGGGAATAAGGGTAAGAATTCAATATAGCATGAAAATGTTGAGCAGTAGTTCAGCATGATGATCAGCGTTCAAAGATATTCAGGGTACTGATGATGCCCCTGGCTTGTATTAAGCTGGACTGGAAAAAGGCAGGTGGGTCTTTGGCTGCAATTCTTTTGGGTACGAAGGTGTACGTGAGCTGGCGTATAATATGCCTCAAAAATTCAAGCTAATCTAAGCCCAACAGCTCTGTGTCTTTACATACTACAGGATTACAGGCAACTCAGGAACATCATATTTTAGAAGGATTTTTTTTTCTTTTTTCTCAAAAAAAATCCAGTACATGGTGCTTCTTAATAATAAGCTCCATGTGGTTAATTGATTTCTTGTTGCTATTTAAAAATCAGTAAATTTCATTAAGCTTGACAAAAGATGATGAACAGCAAGTCACATTATATCTGTAGAATAAAGCAACCTTTTTTTTTTCAAGTCTGGGTCAAATGATCTTTTAAAGAGAATATACATTTCCAATGCACATGCACAGCTGAACTGCGTTTTTATGCATATTCTTGTTAGGACGGCTACCATACGCATATGTCAACTGGGAAAAATCTATAAGAATTCATTTCATTATTCATATACATAATATCAGTATAGCCAGGTATGTCTACATGCCCCCATCACCCCACCCCAACCAAAAACAACTAGGCAGCTGGGTCTGTTTTGTGTTTTTGCACTATGTTTGTGATTTCTAGGCATGCTGCCATAGCGCTATAGAGAGGAGCTACTCTCTCAGCTTGATATTAAATTGTCAGAACTGCCAGTGACATATATTAATTTCATCTGGGCACATGATGGATGGAATTTTCTTTATGAAATACCCCCTTTAGCTCCTCCTAGACCTGGGCTGGCAGACAGAGCATTAATAAGCTTAAGAAAGACTTCAGTAACAGCTTGTGCCTCGACTCCCTCAAGGCTTCAACATGATAAAAACAGCACACTAAATAACATTTGTTTCTGAGGTCCTTGGGTCGTCTGCAGTTTTATTTTTTATTTTATTTTTAATACAAAACATTTAAATATTAGTTGTATGTAATATTCTGCCTGGGAGGAGAGCAGTCTTATTGGTCCACTATTTGGGGCATTATAAACATTTTCTAGTGTGGATAATGCTTGAATCAAAACGATTGACTAGCAACGACTGACTCATCTAGTTTTAATTTGTCTAGTTTATACTAATCCTAACCCTAAATGGTTAGGCACCTGCTAGCCATATCTCTGCTTATGATGGCTTCTCAGGACTGAAGGCCAATTCAAGAGAGCACGCTGGTGAAGTCATATTTGTGAGAGGAAAATTTGTATAATTCTTGAAAATAAAAAATAAGCCATTTGTACCTTCAAATGGTTTGCCTTCCAAATTTTCTAGAATGAACAGGAAAGATAGTCAAAGCAGGTTAGCATTTATGGTTCATGATTCATGGTCATGGAATAACCTTCAAAATACTCCACAGTTGAACAATTTAGTCTCCTTGGGTGTGAATGAGGTGTGCAGTTGTTGTCCATTGTTTGTTGTTTTGTTAACTTATTGTATTTTGTCACTCCTGTTGTTTACATACTTTGTAATTTTAAGTGAAATGGTGAGCTGTCTTGGCCAGGTCTCCCTCGAAAAAGAGATTTTGAATCTCAAGGGATTTTCCTGGTTAAATAGAGGTTAAATAAAATAAAATAGCATTTAGTCTAGCATGGAGTTGGAGCAGAACACAGACTGGAGGCCTGTTTCCTGAAGTTTTTCATGTAAATTCATGGAGAAAAATATTTGCTACCTAAATACTGAAAGTTACAATATTTAGGGGGTGATCACACTCGAAGTGAGATTTATAAAATTACTGATGTGAAATGTATTTATTTATTTATTTATTTGTTTATTTATTTTGCAATTAATATTTTGTGAATTTTGAAATCTGTGTCAAGATGTTTTGCGACCCTAGATACAAGTGGACATTTGGCAGCCTAAATATATAGATCACACAAGTCTTGAGAAGGTTGCGCAACATTTTTTTTTTTGTTTGTTTGTTTTTTTTTGTGTGTTTGATTTGCGAGTAATTTCAGATTGGTTTGGCAAACAAAAAAGTGAATCTCCTGTCATAAATCAGCTTTATCTGCTTTTTGTTCTCAAACCAGTTGCTATTTTAATTTTATTTTAAATGTAAATAAAATGCAAATGATAAGTTATATGGAATATAGTCGATGGTAGGAGGTCTCAAACGCTCCGTGTGAAAGTCTCCAACTTGTCGATTTTTCCTTGCCAAATGAAAAACAAATAGTTTGCAAGCAAAACAGCAACTTTGCGACCTTCCTGTGGCATGTGGAATGTTTGACAAGAGTTTGAGGCTGTGCTGCGTTCTTTTGCTGCCACCTTTTGCGATGCTCGCAAAAATTTCAAACGTGTTCAAAATGTGTTGTGATTTAGTCCATGAACCAGGCGACCAAAATGCGATAAAATGAATCTTCCGTAACAAATTTGAGAATGAAAAGGCACAGCCACGGATTGACTTTTGCATCAGTCTTTTCTGTTGCACCTCTAGTGTGATTGCCCCCGTACTCTAGAAAGTGCTAACCTTTTTTGCCGGAAAGCAGTGTGGGCGTTTCCAGTAGATTTTATTTTCTAACACTTTTTTTTTTTAAGTCTTTTTGAGCTCTTGTTTTTTTAAACATTTTTTTGGTTTTTTTAAACATTTTTTCATTCAGGATGTTTTTCAAATTTATGGTAATTAAATTTAACCCTTCTGAGCAGGAAAACATCATGCATAAATCATCATTAAAACAATCTTACTATGGATTGTTACAACAGCATAAGACCACATCAGGTTCCATGTTTGTCAACCAAGAACAGGAATCCAGGGCTACAGTGAACACTGGCTCAACAAGAATTTGGAATAGATCTGATGGATCTTGATTTATGCTGAGACATGGTGGTAGAATTTGCCTTCAACAGCATGAAACCATTGATCGAACCTAGCTTTTGTCAATAATTCATGCTGGCAGTGTAATGATGGTGGAAATGTTTTCTTGTGTGTGCCAGACAAGTCTTGTTTGAATGACATGGTTTAAGAGCATTTACATTTGTTATTTGGCAGACGCTCTTATCCAGAGTACCGGTACTTACATTGATCATTTTTATAGGACTGAGCAATTGAGGTTCAAGGGACTTGCTCAAGGGCCCAAGAGTGGCAGCTTGGTGGTACTGGGGTTTGAAGCCCTGATCTTCAAATCACTAATCAAGAACCTTAACCACTGAGCCAGCACTGACTGCAGGCCATATTTTTGCCATCCACATGCATTTCCTTTATGGCTACAGAGCTTATTTTATCTGTGCAAAGATGAATGGCTTTCAAAAGGTTGAAAAGGGAGCAAATGATTTAGAGCAAAGGGTCTAATTAATTTATTCATTTGTTTCCTGAACTGCTTAATCATACTAGGCTCACAGGCTGGCTGGAGTATATCTAGGCCCACCCTGGGTGAAGGCAGGGTACACCCTGAATGGAGCACCAATCCAGCGCAGGACCAAAACATACACACAACCATTCGTACTCACTACTAAGGGCAATTTGGAACAGTCAATTAGCCTAATGCCCATGACTTTGGACCTTGTGAGGAATCCAGAATACCTAGGCAAAAAACCACACAGAAACAACCTTGCTGTACCCGGGCCTCGATTCCAAGACCCTCTTGCTGTGATACATACTGACCACTCTGCCACCCAAAGGGTTACCGTAAATGAATTGGTTATTACTCTAGATCTAAAGCACAGGTCTATATACCTTTCTAGGAGTAACTTGACTCAGTATTATGTTCTGTTTCAGGCCACTGAGTGTCCTTGAGTAGATTCTGGGAGCCTTGTATTCTCCTGTGACTTTTAGGCCTTTTCATCAGTAAAGACAGGATTCATTATATCAGCATGCAGCACCGAGGCTTTTTGGGAATTGAGAAAGGCAAGGTGATTCGACCTCCTTTTTCTGCTGCAGTTTCACACTGCTGAGTGCATGGAGAGTAAATACTGCTGTGTTTGTACTGAGTCTATAGCTGTTTTAATTCAGTTCAGTGTGAAACAGCAATAATTAATACTGGATTTGTACACAGTGTTGAATTTGAAGCCGTTTTCAATCTCTGTATTACATAACACAAAAAAATAGACAAGTAGGAGTCGAAGAGTAAAGTTACGAGTATTCTTCTATCTTTGCCTCAGTCTACTGCTAATATTGATTGCACTTTTGTGCCAAAACACTGTATGTATGTGTGTGTGTGTGTGTGTGTGTGTGTGTGTGTGTATTAGATAGATAGATAGATAGATAGATAGATAGATAGATAGATAGATAGATAGATATATCCACAGTAGTGGCACACCATTTGATTTTCATGGAATTGTTTTGTGTCAAACAAATACTGAGGTAAATAAGAAAAATCTATCACACAACCACAGTCTTTCTTACATACCTTAGTAAAATGCCTGAAAAATTTCCAACCTCAATGCTGCTCAAACAGTTTTCTGACCAAAAATGTGAAAAGATTTTCCCTGAAATTATTTTCAACCTGTCAGTCAAAAGCTGTTTCTTTAGGGTAATAATCAGTCATTCTACCATTCCACATTGTATTCTTCGTTATTTAGTCAATCAAAGATCAATGTATGGCACCCTTTTTTTCAAATCCATCGAAACAGTCCCCAACCCACCGAAATAATGGCCCAAAGTCACGTAACGTTCATCACCTATTCAACCGTGTACTTGATTAACATTTACCTCACCAATACTTCGTAGACCACAAATGAACTCCAAACAGCGCATACAGTTTTCAATAGAAATAAATATACTCAAATATCCCTTGTGTTTTTGTTTTGATTCCCCCTCCAGTTATGGAGAAAAAGGGTATGGTACCTGCTAATCATCTCTCTTTTCCAGTGCCTGGGAACAGATTCCTCGAAATCATTTTCCTCGAACTGCATGTTGGTTAATTTACTTATCCAATAATCAGCTGGTGATGTTGACGTCGATAAAACAACTCATTGTGTCTAGCCAGCGTGCTATAGAGTGCGAACTTGATGAGGTGCATCCTTCATTAAGAAAGTTTTTCAGAATTTTTGACGGATCAAAAGCCATTTCACAAGTCTCCATTTGAGGAACTTCTTTTTCTGGATTGATAGATGGAGTACTTGTCTGAAGTAAAGGGGACCTTATGATTTATTTATTTTTTTAACCCCATGAAACACTAGGGGGTGCCACTACCGTGGATTTATTTATTTGTGTGTGTGGTGTGGAAAAATATTTGCCCCTTCCTGATTTATTAAGTTTTTGCCTGTTTGTCACACCTAAGTGTTTCAGATCATCAAACCAATTTAAATGCAGTGGAACCTCGAGATACAAAAGCTTCAGTACACGAAAATTTCGTTTTACGAAACGATATGAAAAGATTTTTTCGCTTCATATTATGAAAAATTATTCAGCATACGAAAGAAATGAAACAAAACCGCTCGCAGAAAATTTTAGAATTCCTGCCATAAACTCGCCCCTGCTGCCCTATTGGTCAGAATATTTCCCATCATGCTCAGTACCATGATCCCGCTCTCCTATTGGTCAGAATCCTTCCCATCATGCTCAGTACCATGATCCTGCTCTCCTATTGGCTGAATCTTTCTCTTCAAACATCAGTCACGTGTTTGTTGTTATCCCGCCAGTACAGTACAGGCATTTTGTTTCGGCATTAGTGTTTCGGCATTAGTTCGGCAATAGTGATTGCTCAGTTCGATCCGAAAAAACAGAGAACGGAAAAAAAAATTTAGAAACTGAAAAAAGAAAAATGAATTTTAAGTGTAAGTAAGTTTAAGTTAAGTGTTAATGTTTCCTGCCATTTATTTTCTGCTGTTTGCCCTCCCCCTCGCCACTTTCGCTTTCGGACATGACCTCACTCGAAAGGTAAGGTTCCACATTTTGGTATTTTTTTTTTTCTTTTTTTGCATTATGTTCTATTATCTACTTCATTTACAGGTATTTATGGTTAGGTTAGGTATATTGAATGATTCAAATGTATCTGGCTCTTATTTCGTTCTGGTTTTACCCTTATTATAAAATTTAATGTGGGGTTTCTGTAGAGCTTGGAAAGAATTACATGTAAAACACAATTCATTATACGAAAAAAATCATGATACGAAAGCCACTCCGGAATGAATTAATTTTGTATCTTGAGGATCCACTGGAAAAGACCAGGATTACACAACTAAAGACAAAATTCGGTTTTTAAATGAAGGTTTTTATTATTAATGGACTAAAAATCCAAACTTGCATGGCCCAGGATCCAAACGTGTTTTCACCCTCCACCTCAAAGGTGTGGCATGTCAAGATGCTAATTAGACACCATAATATTGCACAGGTGTGCTCTAGGCTGGACACAATAAATGGCCGCTCTAAAAATATGCAGTTTTACTGTATTTAGGGGAGGTATATAAAGTATGTATGCATGTATATTAGTCACATGCTTTATACAACTCTGTCGCATATACAGGGTTGAACCGTTTTCATTCGACAGCATGAGCAGTGCTCGATATGAATAACGAATAAATTTCAGATTTTTACTCATTTTCTAGAAGGCTTAGTGACTGCTAATAGCATTTACTCACTGTGGCAACTTTCTTGAAGTTTCACAGTTGACAGAAAATTAATAATACACATTTTCCTTAAGTTTCAAATACTGCCATCAGCTTTTACACAATCGTCCCCTCATTCCATATAATAATTTTCTGTTATCTAATAATGCCGAATTACCTCTATAATAATATTATAAAATGTTAAATATTGTAAAATACTTGTTGTTTACAACAAAACCCTGTATAAACCAATTCGGTGATAAATTTTGTAAAAGATAAGTGAACTTTTTAATATTCATAAACACTTTATTTTAAAAAGTACTTTGATTATTTATAAAGATACGTTCACATTTTTAACATTAACATGTTATAGCATGCTATTATATATCCTTGTGTGTCCTGAAAGATTTATGCAATGATGTGTGACTTGTTTAGCAATGTCTCCATTGCAAGTGCAGTATCACAACATCCCAAGCTCAATAAAAACAGGAATCTAAAGGTTAAGTATGTAATATAATATACAAATCAAATGGAGTACGGCACGGTAATGCAGCAGGAGCAAGCCGCAAGTCAGTAATGTCATCCTGTCCTTAATGAAACCTGCATTACATGTCCTTGTTTGACAACATCTGCATGCGCATTTACTGAGACAGACCCCAAAGGTTTTGTTCGGACATCATGTATGTGCCCAATCCTCATTTCATACTTATGTAGGGTTTAAAAAAAAAAAAAAAAAACGAAGCCAATTTGTGACAAGGGGTCAAAATATGAAATTTCATGCAAATGTAAGGGATTTCACACACCCCCCCCCCGGAAAAATATTTAAGCTTCAGAAAATGAATACCTTTTCAGTACGTGTATCTAGGGTGAATTCACTCATGAGCGAGGAATCCCTCCCTGGACTTCTTCCAGCGGACTCTGTCTTTTGCGATGGTTGTCCATGCTGTCCCTATGCTTTAAGTGAGGTCGTCGTGCCATCTTGCTTTGGGTTGCCCACGTGATCTTCTCCATTCTCTTGGCGTCCATTCAGTTGTTCTGATCGTCCAACGGTTGTCAGTGAATCGAGCA
>JAQNCB010000001.1:24413198-24431047 GCA_030068295.1 Euristhmus nudiceps
CCTGGATACAGCACTCTGTGAACAGCCAGCTTCCTTAGCAATCACCTTTTTATATCTTACTCTCCGTGTGCAGGGTGATCATCTTCTGACCAACTGTCAAGTCCACAGTCTTCCCCATGATCGTGGGTCGACTGATCCAGACTGACAGGTCATTTAAAAGCCCAGGAAACCTTTGCAGGCGTTTTGAGTTAATTATCTGATTAGCGTGTAACACCATGAGCCACCAGTATTTAACTTTTTCACAATATTCTGATTTTCTGAGATACTAGATTTTGGATTTTCATTAGCTGTAGGTTATAATCATCATAATTCAAGAAATAAACACTTGAAATATATCGGTCTGTGTGTAATGAATCTACATAGTATAGAGAGTTTTAATTTTTGAACTAAATTACGAAAGAAATCAAATTTTGGATGATTAATTTATTGAAATGCACTAGTATATGGAAAGAGATACAGCCAGTACATGTACAGTAATCTCTAGAGAGTGGAAGATGGCACAACAGAGCATTACAGGGATCATCTCTGTAAATTTCATTCAAAAAATAAATAACGCGCATCCAAAATAATAATAATAATTATATCACTCATAATGGAAAAAATAAAGTGCTTCCCTTAAAATTCGCAGCTCAACATGGTAACAATTTGCTGCCAGTCAATTAATTGGTCTGTGATTTAATAGGTTTAAAAAAAAGCCCAATAATAGCAAGCTGAAAGTGGGCATATCACCAGATATTGTAGTGGAATCTGACATATTTCAGCCAATAAATCAATCTTTCATGTGCTTGTATATTGGGACAAGATCAGTAGTTCAGTTACGGTAAATGGCTGAGTTGAGCTGTAAACGTAGCACACAACCAGACATAGTTGCAGCTCTACTGGCTAGTAGGACAATTAGCACTTTTTTACTTTTACTCTATTAAAGGGTTGGTTTTTCCATCCTCTGTTCTGTTGGGGCTCAACAACTCCGACCTCCTCCTATCTGCTGATAGCTGACATAATTGGAACATAAAGCCTGTTCAACACTTCAGTGGTGACCAGTGACATCACATCTGTTTCATTTCTTTCACATGCACACTATGTAATCAGAGTCCTGTTGCAAGTGATTGCAGACAGGCACACAGTTAAAAGCTTTCAACAATTTACACTACTATGTTCCTTAAATTTCATAGATGTTTATACAGATGCATTTGTTGAATATGAACCCAACACCCCCGCCCCCCCTCACCACTGTGTTAATGATTCATCATCTGCCTTTTACATGATAAATTATTGGTCTGGGGTAAATAGGTTTAATTCAGTTTAATACTTTTATTTATACAATTCAGTATTTTTTTGCAGAATTTCAACAACTAATAGGATCTTTTTTCAAACCATAGTCTGATGTATTGCTACTGGAATAGGGAATGTGCAATATTTTTAATACAATGAACAATGCTATTTAGGGACATTTCGGTTTCCATGTCTACACTATCAACATCGTAAAAAATTTTGTGTGACTTTTCAGGCGTGGTACAGCTAATGTTTGAACCTTAGCTGCTTTCGCACTGAGGCATTCAGAGCTGCTGAAGTTATAAGGAACTGATGAAAACTGATTAACAGCATTTAGCACAGTGTGTGTGCTTGGTGTTAATGAGCTGGTACAGTAGCCGTCACAGCGCTGTTTTTGGCAGTCACGGTGTGCTCGTTCTTCGTTGACAGTGGGAGTGCACATGTTGCAGTGCTAATTGTGGGCTGGGTTACACACTGAGCTCCCACTTTTCCTATTAGTGTGCACACTACTTTATTATCCTTTAACATGTCTCTGTGTAAAAACGTCCCCACAGATTGGATAACAAAAGCATGACATGAGGTAGACTGGACCCATGCCAACCCCCTACTCCACCCCAGCTTGAGGTTCAATACCCATAATTCACTCCCCCTGTCAGGGACACAAAGACCCGGCATCCCCTCAATGGCCTCTAATTACTGTGGCGTGGTCATAATGAGGCACCCAGTCGATTGCTTTCTTCTACCCGTCCTCTATTTTGTTCTGGCTCTTTATCCCACCCTCTTTCTCACCCCCTGCTATTAAATCCTGTTTCACTTCTCAATATCATTGAAAGCTTGTAGAGTTGAATGATGCTGTTCAAGCACTCAAATGTTGTTTCCAAAAGACTAGTCACACGAGCACTCAATCTGCTCAGGATGTCAAAAGAATCTGCACTTTGGTAAAGAATCAAAAGCACTCACTCAGCCTATCTAAAGCTGCGTGGTTGCGCTCTGTTTACATAAATGTCAGTGGAGAGGGAGACTATTGTACGAGAGCTTGGTGTCGGAGCTTTGGTTTACAGATCAGGTGCTTTCGTTTATCCTCTGTAACCCAGTACGCTGACACAATGGCCGCAAAAATAATAACTCATGTACTATGTAATATTCTTTTATTCGTTTTTTTCCCCTGGTATTTCTCACTTTTCCTCAGTCCTGGTTCAGCAGCGTTTAAGTGCACTGCCATAGCATTGATGAATAGAGTATGGTGAAAGCACAGAGCTGTGGCTAATATGCTAACTGCCTCTTCTTACATGTGTACGCATGTTAAAAACACCGGCAGGAATGGCCTTACCCAAGAACTCGTGTCTTGGCATATCTGCCTCATAGCAGTCAAGAGGCGCACTGTGGCCATGCTGAGTGTAGACCTTGTATTGAGATCAGCTAGGATTTTCGTTTTACCAGTCTGTGCTGACATACAGAAATAACCAAAGATGGAATATCCAGAAGAAAATGTCATCAGATGTGTTTGGTATCAGAAATTTCACGACTTCCTTGGTGGTGTTAGAGGTTCTGGATTAAGATTGAGACAGAATATTCATTAAAGGTGCAATTTGTTGTTTAGTTTTGTGTGCTGTGAATCCAATTTGTTTGTTGTGAAAAAGGTATTGCTTAGCCATTGTATTCTAATGTGTGATAAGATGAAAGTGGTAGCTAAAACATGTTCTACATGCTCGCTTAACTTGGTTCAGGGCTCTATGGCAAAGCTTAAAGAAGTAGATTTTCATAGCAGATACATTGGACATTGGTAATCAGGGTATATTTTCAGTGCAACTGGGGCGGAAATTTTCTCAGTGATTAAAACTCAACACTACTGACCTCAGAAGGTTCCTGTCAAACTTCCTCTGTTTGAGGTTTTAACCCTCTCATCTCCAGGTGTATGAAGAAAATGATTTCTTTGTGCTATACTTTTATACATTAAAGGTTACCGTTATTGTTCTTTTCTTTCTTTACATGCATAAATCATTGTTATACTTTATTAAACGTTGTTTTGTAACCGTGTCGTTTTTTTCTATGACTTTTACTCTCCTAAAAGATCTTCCTGCACTGCATTTTTATCCCAAAGTTCATCGAGCTAGAAACTACCTGGAAAACCTGCCTTTTGCATTGTCATATCATTTGACATTGCATAAAAGCATTGTCAAAGCGCATATATATATGATAAAACCAGACAGATTTAATCCAGTCGATGCAGCTGTTCCCACCAACACAGCCATTCATTATTAATCCAAAGCCTTCATCCAATTTCCTAGAATTCTTGTCCGGCTGTAGAGTAGAATGGTATTCTCGTTCTTCCAGATATATCCCATAAACAGTCTTCTCTAACATGTCTTTTTAATCGATCACTATAACAAGTTCCTGGAATGGCGTCTCAGTTGCAGATAAGTGAGTTCTGATTTGAGTGTCAAATTGCAAATAACGTCAGAGTGCTCTGTGTGCCCTTGGTATTCAGGATGCCGAGGAATACGCCGAATTGCCAGTGCGCCACAATGAAGACCAGCTGAACAGTGAGCTAGCACAGCGCCTTCCCCTGCAGGTCAATCCACACTCCTTCGACAGCGCTCACACCAAGACCAACCTGCTTTTGCAGGCCCACTTCAGCCGAGCCCAGCTGCCATGCAGTGATTACGGCACAGATACAAAGACCGTCCTGGACAACGCCATCCGCATCTGTCAGGTTAGTGCACATCTGTGTGTGTGTGTGTGTGTGTGTGTGTGTGTGTGTGTGTGTGTGTGTCGAGCTTCATGATATATGTGTGTCAGATCTGCTTTCCATTGTTGCTGGGCCTTCATGTTGGTGTATGCTGCATTAGAGGGGAGGCCATCCAAACCCTATACATTTTACTACGGCATCCCTTACCATCATCTGGGGGCTTTCATTGCCATCAAAGCGATTTGCTTGTCTTCATACATCATAAAATCGATGCTAAGGCCTGTGTATGGTACCGATGAGCACATTTCCATGTGTCAGAGAAGACCTCTCGGATGTTCTTCTGGAATGAGGGGAGAGAGAGAGAGAGAGAGGAAATTCATCCCCTCCAATGTGACAACTGAGACCTGGTCTAAAGCTCGGTTTATGCAGACTTCAGGCTTTACGCTGTTACATAGCATTGTGTCAACTGCACTCAGCAATCACTCCAAAGTCAGCTATATAGTGTTACAGCGCAATCCATAAAACATGTGTTTCAGAATTTTATGTTCATATTCCACTGAAATAATTCCTCCCTACACTGGATAATCCCTCATATGTCTTTTGACATTTAAAGAATAATGCATGCTTGAAAGAGAACTGTACTTTATTTCATTTAGGAATACATGCAGTGGGTTTTTTTCCTCCCTTCTCTCTTGTGTATTTCCCATGTGTGTCCAGATTTGTTGTTAAACTGTCAGTTATTCAGTTATTGGGACTGGTTCATGACGTTGTTAGTGCGCCTGGGACATGGAGGCCTATAAATAAAGTGTGATCGCTGACACTTACAGCACCTTAGAGACAGCACAGCATTTAACATCCCTCCACAGATCAAATGCATTAAACCAACAGTGCAGCTCATTGGCTTCTCCCCTAAAGCAAATGTCACTGCACGTCGCCAAACAGACATTTTACATTTTACATCTTTTTCTGTGAATCTTATGTAGCACTTAAACAAAATCTTTGGGCATTCGGCCCCTGTCATTCTTTAAGCTTTAGAAATGTATTTTTTCTCACCCTCCCCCAAAAAATAAATAATAAATAAATCGCTTACACCTACATCAGACAACCTCTTTGAAAACTACAGTAAAGCCAGGGGCAAAATGCCGGAGGTGTGGAGATAATTTATTGCCACATGGTTGTCGGGTTTCTGGCCGCATCATAAAAGCAGCCGAAGCTGGCTAGGTAACCTGTCGTTGATTGTTCATGCCTGATGGCACGCCTGCAGATCTGTTTGCGATTGGCTATGCCTGCTCTGAAGATGCACCCTGTGCTGATTGTTCACGCTGGCAGCCTGGCTTTGGGAATGGATCTGTCTGTGGATCTGTAAGACATTGTCCATGCCTGTAGATGTACTTGATTGTCTACAGCCGGTGTGTGTGTGTGTGTGTGTGTGTGTGTGTGTGTGAGAGAGAGAGAGAGAGAGGGAGTGTTCGCGTGTGGGAGTGATTGGCCATGCTTGTCCATGTGGTTACTTTTGCAGGTTCCTGCTGTGCCAGGTTGTAGCTCCTCTGCCAGCAGCTGCCTGTCTTCGCAGCATGTATCCAAAGCTAGCCTTTCGTAGCAAACACCTGAGCTAACTACAGAATGCTGTCTAAAGATTAATCAGCAGAGTCCACGAGATTGTCCAACCAATTTTATATCGGCGAGTCTTAATTCAAAGTCTGAATTCAGTCCCTCTCCATTTGTTGGGATGATCTTTCTTCATCAGTGGGATGGCGGTATTTACAGTGTGTAAAAGAAATGTGTGTATTGACTTTATTTTCTTTATTTTTCCTGAAACAACTCCCCTGGGCCTGTTAAACTCAAGACTGTCATAGAAAGTTTTCAGCAGCATGCCACCTACTGGATTCTCAGATAAAGAATCGGAGATCTGTCTTCCACAGACACACACATGGATTTTAATCTGTTGCCATTGACATACGACAAGGAAATAAGAGACATGGCATTTATGTACAAATATATTTTTGGTATGAGCAGTTTAAATATAGATGATTTCATAGCTTTTGTAACTCATCGTCAATCTCGTTCACTCAATCCGTCTTTTGTCGTCTACATCTGTCGCTAAAGCCCCCCCCACCACCACCACCACCACCAGACACTTCCCACAGTTTCAATTCCATCACATGATTTCCTGTGAAAATTACTTTGCCATGTTAAACTCATTTTATGATATTATTTTCTCTTGTGTGTGGTCTCTTGTATGGGACAGCTGGTTCCGTCATGCACTTTATTTCATGTACGATTCTAAGGGTTATGCTCAGCATGGGTACCCTACACTCTATTTATACACACCCTATTGGACAATTCCGTGTTCCTCATTTTTTTTCCTAAGCAAATAGTTTATTCTTTGTGTATGTGCAGTTATGTGTCCCATAAAGCTGGAAGACACACACACACACACACACACACACACACACACACACACACACACACACACACACAGTCATGGATTAGGGCTGGTTTTAAGCAGATCTCTGATGGCTAGATAAATAATTCCTGTCATCTCTGTGCTAATGAGGTACTTTATGGCTGTGCTTGTGCTCCGAGCGCTGGATGGGCTACAGATTTCTAGTCGTTTTCTCCAGCGGCAGTGGAGAGCAATTTTAGTAGACAGGTTAAATGAGACATAGCGCTTGTGTGATCATTTCTCTCCCTCAGCCTTTCTCCATCCCTCCTTCACAGGGGCTCCGGTGACATCAGCCCATTGCTGTCTTCAGTTTGCTTAAGCAGCTACTGTGAAATGTTAATCACAACTTTAATTTGTACTGCATTAGCATTTTGATTAACTCACTAGGCTTGCCGCTGCACTCAAGGTGCTTTTTAGTCATAGTTACCGCGGAAATGACTTTTTGATTAATTAAGTTTGTTAGCGCAGCTGAGCTCAGCAAACTTTAACCTTAAGTTGAAGACGAGCCCCAGACATGAGAGAGACTAGGTATGAGTTGTATGATATGGAGTCAGTTGCATTGAGTTTCTACATTTTTAATATTGGAAATTGTAAGTTTATGTACTTTAAATATGTACAAGATTTCAGTATTAAAAGCAGTTACCTTTTATTTCTCATTCTAATGTGACCGTATTGGGTTTTTTTTGTTTGTTTGTTTGTTTTTGGGGTTTTTTGTCTTGTTTCCTCAGGCCATGTTGGATGTTGTAGCTAACGAAGGCTGGCTGGTGTCTGCTCTGAGCATCTGTAATCTGGTGCAGATGATTGTTCAGGCCAGGTGGCTTCATGACTCTTCCCTGCTCACCCTGCCTCATGTAGAACAGCGGAACCTCTACCTCTTCAGGTGTGTTATCTCAAGTCAAACTCGATGCCCTGAATCCAGTTGTGATTCGTAAAATACAAACACCATCTACATTTACATTTATGGCATTTGGCAGCCATTTATCCAGAACCACTTACCTTTTTATACAGTGGCAGCGGCAGCTTGAAGGTACTGGGGCTTCAACCTCTGACCTTTGGATCAGTAACCCACAGCCCTAACCACTGAGTCACCACTACCCATCTACAGTGCCTTGCAAAAGTATACACACCCTTGGCTTTTTACCCATTTTGTGACATTTGAGCCTGTAAATGAATTTTTTAATATGAATTTTGTTATGGATCTGCAGAAAATAGTCTAGGTTGGTGAAGTGAAATGAGAAAAATTTATAAAAATTATTTTTAAAAATAAAAATCTGAAAATTGGCTTGTGCATATGTATTCACCCCCCTTTGCTATGAAGCCCCTCGAAAAGTTCTGGTGCAACCAATTACCTTCAGAATTCACATAATTAGTGCAATGAAGTCAACCTGTGTGCAACGCTAAGTGGCACATAATCTGTCAGTATAAACACACCTTTTCTGAAATGCCCCAGAGGCTGCAACACCACTAAGCAAGAGGCATGATGTCATGAAGACCAAGGAGCTCTCCAAACAAGTCAGGGAAAAAGTTATTGAGAAGTACAAGTCAGGCTTGGATGATCCCCCAAAGCATCATCAAGTCCATCATATTCAAATGAAAAGAACATGGTACCACAACAAACCTAGAGAGGGCAGCCCACCAAAACTCACAGACCAGGCAAGGAGAACATTAATCAGAGAGACAGCACAAAGGTAACCCTGAAGGAGCTGCAGAGTTCCACAATAGTGGATTTCCAATGGAGTTCCACAGAGCTGGGTTTTATGAAGAAGCAGCCCGAAAAAGGCCATTACTTTGTGTTGAAATAAGACGGCACATTTTGAGTTTGCGAAAAGGCATGTGAGCAAGTCCCCAAATGTATGCAGGAAGGTGCTGTGGTCAGATGAGACTAAAATTGAACTTTTTCAGCCACCAAGGAAAATGTTACATCTGGCGCAAACGCAACACATCTCATCACCACAGTGAAACTTAGTGGTGGAAGCATCATGCTGTGGGTATGTTTTTCAGCAGCAGGGACTGGGAAACTGATCCAAATCAAGGGAAAGATGGATGGTGATAAATCCAGGTATATTCTTGAGCAAAACCTGTATCAGTAAGCCAGTGATTTGAGACGGAGGTTCACCCTACAGCAGGACAATGACCCGAGGCATACTGCTACAGAAAATCTTGAGTGGTGCAGAGATGCCTACCAGTACGGATTCTCCGTATTTTGTACGAAAAGTTGATGTAAATACGGTGTTACGTTACAGGGTGTTATTTTTACAAAAATAAGAGCGCTCTCTCTCTCTCTCTCTCTCTCTCTCTCTCTCTCTCTGTCTGTCTCGCAAGCGCGCTCTTTCTGTCTGATGTGTTACTGAAAATATTTCTAAAATACGGAAAGAATTTGTGAAGAATACTGAAAATCTATATCTGAGGCATTTCTGGTGGTTTAAGGGGAAACAATTAAATGTGTTGGAATTCCCTGGTCATGAAGTTAGTTGGTGTGAGACAAGAGGATGCGGCGGACAGGGATGGATGGAATCAGATGACTCGCTGCGGTGACCCCTGAGGGGAGAAGCCCAAAGAAAAGTAGTAGGAATGGCCTAGTCAAAGCCCCGACCTCACTCCAATTAAGAATCTGTGGTCAGACTTGAAGATAGCTATTCACAAGCAGAAACCCTGCAGCATGAAGTAGCTGGAGCAGTTTTACCTTGAGGAATGGGCAAGTGGCAAGCTCATAGAGGCTTATCCAAAGCGACTTGCAGCTGTAATTGCAGCAAAAGGTGGCTCTACAAAGTACTAACTTTTGGGGGGTGAACAGTTATGCATGTTGAAGTTTTCTCTTATTTTGTCCTATTTGTTATTTGCATCACAATAAAAAAATCACCGCTTCAAAGTTGTGGGCATGTTCTATAAAAGAAATGATGCAAACCTTCAAATAATCCATTTTACTTCCAGGTTATGAGGTGACAAAACATGAAAAATACCAAGGGGGATTACTTCTGCAATGAACTGTATGTGTTGTTCGTTAATGACAGATTTGATTTCAGTTCCACTTTAACGTTCTTTTATTTTTGCAATAGACCTTATCACAGAGCAGGTCGGTTTGTTTGCTTGCTTGTTTGTTTGTTTGTTTATTATATATTTTTTTATTCAATATGTAGATTTGGCCCTCTCTTGTGTGAAGGTAAGACAACCTTGAAACCTTAGGAGAAGCCAGAACCCTAAAGGAATCCAGCCATATCATTAAAATCACTTACTGGTGAAGTCAATGACATTGATTGTCTCATTGCAGTAGCACCTGTCAATGAGTTGGATATATTAGACAGTCAGATCTCGAAGATGACGTGTGAGAAGCAGGAAAAAATAGAGCTAAAGCTAGTTTGATTTGGTCCGATCTTACAAAAGAGCTTCTGTTGCACAAATTGCTCAAAAGGTTAATGTTGATTGTGATTTTTTTTTTTTTTTTTTTTTTTTTTTTTTTTTAAGTCAAATTACATAATGCATCACAGCTTGCTACATCACCACTGACCAGCCAGAGTCTCAGTTCTACCTACTCTGAGGTTTTGCAATGGGCATATCGGTCACCTTGTAACTTACAGAACATAAAGGATCTGCTGCTAATGTCGAGGCCAGATAGCAGTGCACATTGTCCTGATTATATTCAAATCAATATACATTTTGAGCCTGTTCAAATATAATTCTGACTTGATCATATCCAACTGTGTTTATGATGTAGAGTGTTTTGCTGTAGGGAATATGTCCACATGATTAATGCATTTTTAATCCTTGCTTATTTTATTCTTCTATAATTGTACCTGGAAAACTTTTAAAGACTCCTTATTGAGTAAACTGGAAAAAAAAAGCCAAAGTCTGCCCATGAGTTAATCTCTTGGCATGTATATTATACATTGTGAGAATTTAGCATAAATCAGTTTTGCTCGTCTTCTTTCAGCAGTGTCCTGAGAAGGGGGCCCTCTCACCTGTGGTGCTTTGATTTTTAGCTGTCACATGGTATCATGCCTAATCCATCTACCACCTCTGTTCAAACTCTGCAAACACCATTAGCATTGCTTATCTGCTGGCATTGTCCTCCAGCCAGCCTCAAACACAACCCTAATGCACATTTTCTCTCTCCCACACACACATACAAATCTGTGGTTGGTACCGGATTTTCTTTCACCCATATAATTCATGTTACTGTGGTTATATCCCGTTGTGAAGTGTAATTTGGTAGAAAGACAATAAAAATGGTAAGATGAGGATCAGGAAAGGCTGGATGCCCTGCCATGCTGAGACAGCAGGAAGAGCGTGGCTCGGCCATCAAAATGGGCACGAAGATGGAAACATGACTGCTTCCCCCTCACTATTTACAACAGGAAATGGAGGTCCAAAGGTGGGAAGAGCGGAACCAGTGGTTATCAAGGCCCAGTCGAAGGGCTTCCTGAGCTCATAGCTGCTTGTGATGGAAGAGAAGAGATCTTTACAGCCATGGTGAAGGAGGAGTTTGAGCCCCAAAAGATTGCTCAGGTAACTCCCCTTTCATATACTTTACAGACCTAAATAAAATGTTGACTGGTGTATAACCCAATGTGTAAAGAAGTACAGAGCTTTTTACTGGCAGTGAAGTGATGGACAGAATTTTAAGCAATTTTAGCATTTTAGACAGTGTCTCTTGTTATACTAAGAATAATTGAATGAATTCAGCTTCGTCCTGGATAATTATGGCATGCGCACTCATCAGAGAGAACGACACACATACACGCTTACAAACATGTGATATGCAGCAGACGGTCACGGTGGTCTCAGGTAGCACCAGGATCCCCAATTACCTCCCAAATGTGAGGGTTTAGCGCTCCAATCTAAGTGCTAATTGCGACAGTAATGAGAGCGTCCGGGCAGAGCGGCGAGCCCAGCGCCCATTCCCCATCAGTATTCTATCCACCCCCCCACCTTCTACAACATCCCCCCAGCAGTCTCGGCCCTGCTAATTAAATAAGCGCATGCAGCGCCGCGTTCTCGTCTCATTTGCTGAGGAAATGTAATCCTCACATAAATAGCTTTGGCAGGGTGAATCTGTGCTGTTTTCCCCCTTTCGTGGCTCTAATACTCACCGAGCTCTGTCATTCTCTATCAGTCCATCACTCATGCACAGCACATGTTCTTAATATTTTCTTATTCTGCTTCTTCCTTACATTGGTGCTAGAATAAGCACATAAGCTAATATGATCTATTTTTAAATTTTGTTTGCCATTTTCTTATTTTATGAGAAATGCTGTTGACAAGTTCGTGGGTAGTTGTAGACCTTCATTGTGCATCTTGATAAAATGAGACAGGGCATGAACTTATCGGTGAATAATCCTTAACGGGGCAGTGTGATAAAGCCAATCACAAACCATGGTTACTCTTAATACCCTCCAGTGGAATATTGTTATGTGGCCTGCCAGAAAAGTTCTAGCGAGACATAGGGATCGCTGTTTGTCGTCTTGCGTTGTTGCCATCCGTGTCATCATCGTCCATCACACCTGTAACCTCAATAAATGGACTTTGTCACTGCACCTCAAAGGACTTATCATCATTAACCGCAACTCCTCCTATATCCTACATATATTTTGGCATTTAATCATTACATAAATACTGTAAATACACACACACACACACACACACACACATATATATATATACACAAACACACAGTGGAGCAAAAAAATATTTAGTCAGCCACCAATTTTGCAAGTTCTCTCACTTAAAAGATGAAAGAGGTCTCCTATTTTCATCAGCGGTATACCTGAACTATGAAAGACATAAATCCAGGAAATCACATTTTGTCTGATTTTTAAGGAATTTATTTGCAAATTATGGTGGAGAACAAGTATTTGGTCAATAACAAAAGTTCATCTCAATACTTTGTTATATATCCTTTGTTGGCAAAGACAGAGGTCCAACATTTTCTATAAGTCTTCGCAAAGTTTTCACACACTGTTGCTGATATTTTGGCCCATTCCTCCATGGAGATCTCCTCTAGAGCAGTGGTGATTCGGGACTGTCGCTGGGCACCACCGACTTTCAACTCCCTCCGAAGATTTTCTATGGGGTTGAGATCTGGACATTGGCTAGGCCACTCCAGGACCTTGAAATGCCTCTCAGTAAGTGAAATGCTTCTTCCAAAGCCACTCCTTGCCCGGGCAGTGTGTTTGAGTTCATTGTCATGCTGAAAGGCCCAGCCACGTTTCTTCAATCTTCAATGCCCTTGCTGATGAACAGAGGTTTTCACTCAAAATCTCATGATACATGGCACCATTCATTCTTTCCTTTACACAGATCAGTCATCCTGGTCCCTTCACAGAAAAACAGCCCCAAAGCATGATGCTTCCACCTCCATGCTTCACAGTAGGTATGGTGTTCTTTGGATACAACTCTGCATTCTTTCTCCTCCAAACACAAGTCGAGTTTTTACAAAAAAGGTTCTATTCTGGTTTCATGTGACCACATGACATTCTCCCAATCCTCTTCTGGATCATCCAAATGCTCTCTCGCCTCAGACGGGCCTGGACATGTACTGGCTTAAGCAGGCGGACACGTCTGGCACTGCAGGATTTCAGTCCATGGTGGTGTAGTGTGTTACTGATGGTAGCCTTTTTAACTTTGGTCCTAGTTCTCTGCAGGTCATTCACTGGATCCCCCCATGTGGTTCTGGGATTTTTGCTCACTGTTTTTATGATCATTTTGACCCCACAAGGTGAGATCTTGCGTGGATCCTCAGATTGAGGGAGATTATCAGCAGTCTTGTATGTTTTCCATTTTCTATGTTTTCCATTTTCCCACAGTTGATTTCTTCACACCAAGCTTCTTACCTATTGCAGATTCAGTCTTCCCTGTCTGGTGCAGGACTACAATTTTGTTTCTGGTGTCCTTTGGCAGCTGTTTGGTCTTGGCCACAGTGGAGTTTGGAGTCTAACTGTTTGAGGTTGTGAACAGGTGTCCTTTATACTGATAACGGGTTCAAACGGGTGCCATTAATACAGGTAACAAATGGAGGACAGAGGAGCCTCTTAAAGAAGTAGTTACAGGTCTGTGAAGCCAGAAATCTTCCTTGTTTATAGGTGGTCAAATGCTTGTTTTACTGAGGAATTTACCAATGAATTCATGAAAAAAATCTACAATGTGATTTCCTGGATCCTTTCCCCCCGATTCTGTGTCTCATAGTTGAATTGTACCTATGATGAAAATTACAGGCCTTACCAGTTCACTGGTTGCCCTTCCTTGGACCACGTTTGGTAGGTACTTACCACTGCATCCCAGAAACAGCCGACAAGATCTGCCATTTTGGAGATTATTCGACCCAGTCATTTAGCAATCACAGTGTGGCCCGTTTCAAATCAGATTGTTATGTTTGATTCTTCCATCACATCAACTTCACGAACTGCTTGGTCAGCCGTAGCCTAATGGTAAGAGAAATGGCTTTGGGACCGAAAGGCTGCTGGTTTGAGTCCCAAACCAACAGGAAAAAAAATGTGTGGTGGTGGGGTAGTGTGCTCCACCTTCCCTTCCTCCACATTCATAGCTGAAGTGCACTTGAGCAAGGCATCTAACCTTTAACTGCTGTCCGGGTACACCCAACGTGTGTTGCAGCCCAGTGCTCCGAGTGTGTGTGTGTGTGTGTGTGTGTGTGTGTGCACGCTCACTTTGGATGGGTTAAATGCAGAGGCCATAATTTTCCTTGCCGGATTAATACAGTATATCAAAATCAAAAATCATTTTCTGCATAATGCATCCTACTCCTTGCCCGGTGCTTCTGTAGCGATCAGTGTTACTCGCTTTACCTTTCAGTTCCCATAATGTGTTAAATGTTATTGATGATCAGTGTATAACATCTAGTTACATATAATGTCATGGAACTTAAATTTGACAAATTACTTCCTGATATAATTTTATATCAGCAATAAACAGTCATTTCCTTTGCAGGTTTCTGGTTGTTACCTTGTCTTCTATAGTTAGCAAGACAAAAAAATGCATTGTGTCATGCTACTGAGAATCTGGAAAGCATAAGCTCCCTTATTCTGTTGACTTTTACTGTGACAATAAACTTGCAGCTTCAAGGTTCCTTCCATTAAAATTATTTTCTTACAGAAAGCTTCATCAAATCATCAATGATACATTAAACTTTGTTAAATAACAAAACAGCTACTTAATCTATTTATTACTAAGCTTAGATTATGCACTTCATCTGCCACAATTGTGTGTGCAATTTAAGAGCATTTAGAGAAATGTGAGATTTGCATTACAGCTTTCATGCACGCTTTCAGAGCTGCTGTTATAGAAGACTGAACAGCACCTCGTGACCAATCAGATTTGAGAATATAAAATATCATTTTCTTTTCTTAATCATTTTTATTTTCTCCCTCACTTTATCAGATGTGGGCTTTTATTAGCCACTTGCCCGTGGTGGAGGTCAGTTTAATGGTGAAGGGCTGGTGGGACGGTTCTGAGAAACAGACAGAGCGTGCTGTGTCCACCAATGTAACCAGCATCAGGGAGCAGAGCATCTGGATGCCTGTGCATGCCGACCAGGAATATGTCCTTCAAGTATCCCTACAGCGTCTCAATGCAGGCCGAATGAGAGTGAGAACACACACATGCACACATGCACACACCATTTCAGCTTCCATGACATATTTGATACCTGAATGATTCCTACAGGTTTATGTTATATTTACAGTAGTAGAAAACACCTGAAAATTAGAAACTGAATAAAGTCAGCTCAGGAAATTCTAGGGTTTTGCTGGATATTTTAGTCCTAAAATATGTGGCAATATCCTCACATTAATACCTCATTTCAGCATCCATTCATAGGATTAGTTTTAGTTCGGAACACCACTCTCCAGTGTCACATGTAGACAGACACCCCCAACTGTCCCACTGTCACAGTGTGGAGCATTCTAAATAAGAGCACTCAGATAGTGAAAACCTCCACCAAGACTAGGAAACCCCCAGGTGACCCAAAATGTTAAAAATCATACTGTCTCACAATGTTGAAGAATTCTTTAAAAAAAATATTGATCTAAAATTTTATTTGAATCATCATTGTTTGAATCTAACAGTGTCCCAACTATTGTATCCTCTTACCTGGGAACATTGCTTTAATATAGAGTACAGTTAAAAAAAATTTTTAAGTACAAAAAATAATATTCTGCATTTTCTGCACGCCTGCATTTTTCTGCATTGACTAGTATATTTGGCAAAAGACCAGATTGTTAGCGAAATCATGCTCCAGCCAACTCCAGTGATTTTGCCAATGTGGTTCGAGCTTTCGCTTCCTTTTCCTCTTGTATTCCCTGTCACTCTCCCTCATCTCATCCGGTGACTCTTTGCTTTTCTTCTCTTTTTGTGTGTGTGTCTGTCTGCTGGGCATTTCTACAGGAAGCAAAGCTTTTAAAAACATTTAATAAACTATGACAGCGAAAAACCGGTAGTATGATCTGATGATGCAGCAGAGTACAGACAGGTGGCGACTGCCTTTCAACTGTAATGCACAAGCGTGGCAGGCACTTAAGGATTTTTTATATTGCAGCAATAATAACGGAGATAGTCAAGCAAAATTCATTGGCAAAACAACAATACCTCTGATTGTAAAAGAATGTGTAATTCAGTTCCAGTTTGGTTTTATGTCTGTATTTTAACTGGACTGAGCAGGCCAATGGAACATACAGTATAATCAACTATATCAGTATGATTGCCCCACAGTGTTTAAGTAGTGCACCCAGGCTAGCAGGGCAATTATAATGTTGAGCCCTGGGAAACCATAACTTCCTTGGCAGAGAGAAATAAGCATTTAATAACTATTTTTTGTAAAATAAAGCTAATAAGAACTCTTCCATAAGCTTTCCTCTTTGTGCTGCTGATCAGATTAACAGCATTAGCCTCTTTGTTTTCCTGCAGGGTAATGTAGTATTGGCACGTCTGCCTGTCTCAGACATTTGTAACTCAGTGGGAAATATAATGTAGCAAATGGAAATGTAAGGCGCTTTTGGTGCAAGATGGGATTCTTGGAAGGCATTCCATCTGTTAAGAATGGTTTAGGGGAATGATTTCCTAAAATGTGTGAACCCTGATTTGGGTGCTGTTGGCTGTTTAATCATTAAATGACAGCCTGTAGCTGTTAGCCTGACCGAGTTTTGTGAATGTTCACAGAGGAAGCAGGACAGCAAGGCACAGGCCCCACGGTTCCCCAAACCCAAAGATGAAGGTTGGTTCCTCGTGCTGGGCGAAGTAGACAAAAAGGAACTCTTGGCCGTCAAACGAGTGGGATATGTTCGCAACCAGAATGTTACATCGTTGGCCTTCTACACACCTGAACAGACTGGGAAGTAAGTGACATTCACACATTCTGGGAGCTGAAGAACATCATCCCATCTAGCAGCATGTGAGGGTATTATTCGTCTGTGTGCCGCAGGTGGATCTACACGCTCTATCTGATGAGTGACAGTTACCTGGGCATGGATCAACAGTACGACATCCACCTGAATGTGATTCCTGCCAGCACTGCTGCCCAGGTCAACACCGAGGTCACCGATGGCATGAGCAACCTGAACTTAAAGTGACCTCTTATCCAGTGACACTACTCACAAGCTGCCTGTCACTGTGTGTGTCCGTGTGGTGGTGGTACAGACTCTAAGCAGGCCTGTTGGTGGGAAGACACTGTAGAACTCACGGGCGTGACGGCAGGAGGATGTAGTAACCAAAGTGTCCTTGAAAGAGAGATTTATGAGTCTGTTAGGTAAGAGCAGGCGAATAGTAACACATTAAAATGGAAGCATATTATGGTGGGAGTAGAATGATTGTTGAAATGACTAGAAGGTATGAGCCAGATGTTTGTACGTGTGTGAGGAGTGCACGCTCCGAGAGGCTGGAAGGAACCTGAGCAGGATGTTTGGAATTCTGTACAGGTGTGTGAAACATGCTCCTCTGTGAAGAGTGTCCCTCTCTCCCTCCTTCTCTGTCTCATCTTTTCAATCCTCCCTCTCCCTCTCGTTCTTTCTCAGCTTCTCATTCCCCACCCTATCTCTCTCTCTCTCTCTCTCTTTCCTTTCTCTTTCTTTCTCTCTTCTGTCACCCTTCCGTTCTTCCTTCCTTTCCCGCTCTTTCACCCTCTTCCTTTCTCCTTCTCCTTCCCCTTCTCATTCTCCGTGCTCCCTTCCTTCCTTTCTCTCTTTCCCTCTCTCTCTCTGTCTGCCCCAATCTCCTTCCTTCCTTTCTCTCACTCTCTCTGCCTCCCTCCCTTTTGCTTGCTCGGTTGCTCTCTCGCATTCTCTCCTTATTCCCTCTCACTCCCTCTTTTCCTTCCTCTCTCGCTCTCTTCCACTCTCTTATTCTCATTCCCCTCCCTTCCTCTCTCTCTCTCTCTCTCTCTCTCTCTCTCTCTCTCTCTCTGTCTCTCTCTCTCTCTCGCTCTCTCTCTCTCACACCCAC